>JAVJIF010011867.1:0-106643 GCA_038442645.1 Agave tequilana | reverse complement strand
TTCACTTGTCATTCTCCTTTATAGATTGACAGGTCCACAAAATTATCCTATCTCTTATCAAGTTAATATTACACCTCTGACAGTATCGGGAAAGTTCCTGAAATAGGATCTTTCCCTACAAAATTTGACTTATTAAGATTATCATCATAATTTTAACGAAGTCAAAGATTTTCTGCTTCTATGCATCTGACTGAAGACAAAAGGTTCAAGACAATAGAAGAGACAGAAAGAAAAATGTCACTTTTATTTATATCCAGGCATATGAAAGTGATACAAAACGCTCTCTTATACAATAAGATTGAGTGTTACATTTTAAGGAGTACAAAGAAGTCCCTCTCTCTCTCAGAGGACGTACTCACTCCTTAAAGCCGCATCTGATTCCAAGTGCACGATGTTTGGAAAAAGCGCCAAACTGTGGCGACAATTGGAGCCGATTGCACTATGGTGCATGACGTAAACATCGAAAGAGCCCTAGCTGACTAAGCTAAGAGCAATGGTGTTCTTGAGGTCCGGTGGCAGCAGAAAGCCCTGCAACCCTTCATTCATGAGCATCTCTTTCCCAGCAGGCCATCCAACAAACATGGAGTGTCCTCGATGTCACTTCTGGGGTGAGAGAGGAAGGGGATGCTAACCACCACTATATCCATGTAACCCCCTCGCCGCCATACTCACCCTGACCATCCCTTGCCAGCAGGCATGACTGGTGCGTCGCGTCCAATGAGATCTTGGCGAGGGTTAAGTCCCCTACAAGGGCCATGACTTCTTCCCTTGTAGACGACGAGGACCATGACTTCTTCCCTTGTGGACGAACATCGAACAAATTCGCCGGCCGAAATATTCTTCCAGGGGCCCAGCGAACCTGAAAAAGGACGATCAAGCCTACCTGCAAGAAGCAAACAAGGGAATTAGACAATTCAGAACTTAGTACACTTCAACAAAAGAAAACTAAGTCACAAACGCGGTTATTGCTGAAGACTGCAGACGCGAGAATGACCCACGCAGTGAGTCAAACTTCCGCGGTGGCAGAAACAGACGCGAGTTAAAACTGTGATACACGCAGGGTTCAAACGCAGTCTAATTTTCTGCATCCGCGTCTAACACACCAGGCGCGAAGAGAATCAGACGCCAAAAATTGCCATCTCCCTATTAATGAACAGGAGTTGCAAGATTCGGGTCTGAAACCATCAACCCGAGTTGGAATTCATCCAAGTCAGTGGCCTTAAAACGCGAGCTTCATGAGCAAAGCCAGCGCCAAGTGCCAAAGACTTCTGTGGTCGCGTCCAGAAAGTCGCGTCTTTACACAAAAGGATGCGTCTCTCCGAAGTTCGCGTCCTTCCAATCCGGCCTAGCATCGCGTCTGCCCAATGGAATATCAGTCGCGTTTTCCATTTCCAAAAGACGCACCCCATGAAAAGTCGCGTCTGTAAAGCAGTACTATCTCTGCTCTTCAAAAAGAACTGGCGTTCAGTCCTTGCTTCTACAAATCAGTTCAACAGTACACTGGCACAAGCAGATGATCGTCCACTACTGACTTAAAGCGCATCCATGACAGACTAAAAGCAATCGGGGAGGTTTAGACTGTGTATCTAGACACTCAACACGATCAACCCTGGTGGCCTCAAAGAGTTTAACAGTACACTCACGAAGACCAACTCCAGATAAGATCAAACCCGGAGCGTTAACAGTCCAGTCATAAAGGCGAATTCAGCTAGAGTCCAAAGTATTTCGAAATCCGTCCCAGTTAACTACGGATATCGAAAACTTTGGAGGGGGTTCTGTAGGCTGTCTAAAAATCATTAGAAGACAAGCCATTAAAAGAGGCAGAGTTTCAAGTTCTGGACGCAGGACTGATGATGGCCAACCGCGTCTCAGCATCAAGGCGCGTGGGCTCGACAACCGCGTCTCAACATCAAGGCGCGTGGGCTCGACACCCGCGTCTCAACATCAAGGCGCGTGGGCTCGACTCCCGCGTCTCAACATCAAGGCGCGTGGGCTCGACACCCGCGTCTCGGTTATAACCGCCCTGGTTATGGGGCCAGTCGCCGCCCACATAGCGAGGAGGTCAGCCCCTCATTGTGGAGCATTTTAGGGGGGGCACGTTCACCCTGGAACCCCTATAAATAGCCCCGTCGCTATTGAAGAAGAGGTCGGATTTTCTTTAGTTGGACGACGACAAGACAGAGACAGGAGAAAGAGAGCTCAACTCTTCAACAAGCTCACTGCGTACGAGTTGCCCTTTGCCTACCTTCTCTTTGAGAGTTTTGGTAGACAGAGCTGTGTTACTCCTTCTACCAGCCAAAGAGAAGATCCCTGACGATCCCGACGGTCATCGGTCAACGGAGAACAAGATTCACTCTCCACCGCCACACGAAGAACCCAGCCTTAAACAAAGGGAGGATTCAAGACTCAACACCCTCCCTCCCTTGTAATCGGAGTATTAATCCGTTGTAAACTTTCAATTGATTCAAGGAAACTTACGGCGAATTTCTCCTCTGCGAACACAAGTGCCTTGATGGCCTATGATGATGAATAATCATTCCTTTGTTAGTTTAGCTTGCCCTTTTATTCATAGTGTAGAACGGGAATGGGAAGATCCTACAGGTTATGCTTGATCGTCTTCAAAAACTAGGTAAGTCGTAGCGAGGGATTCAAGGTAAATGAGCACTGAAGAGGTAAGTAAGAATTTTTAGTTTCTTCTTTTAATTTTTAGTTTAGAATTCCACTCCAAAACTACTCTTCTTTTTATTTTGTTCTTTTCTTTTTTACTTAGTTTATAAAACGACAACTCCGCTACCATCTTCTTTTATCTATCCATCTTCTAACTTAACCTTTTTATTTTTTTTTTTTCCTTTTCTAAAACTGAGAAGAAATTCCTAACATATTTTTGTAAACTCAAAAAGAACGAACTTATTAAAGCTTTCATCGTTAGTCCCTCCTTGTGGATCATGGCCCGTATAGCCACTCACTATAGGTATAGTATTGAGAACCTGCACATTCTATTCTCAAAATTTAAACTATCAATTTTCTTGTGAACGTTTTCCTCAATCATCACTGTTGGAGAAGCCTCTGAAGAGACTTAAAAGTGAGCCCCCGAAGAGACTTTGCGGTATTGTCGCGTTGCCTTTGGGCTTTTGGAGTCTGAAGCGATAAAATTTTCAAATCTCTCTTGTAACACCCGAGTTATTAAACTCTGGACTAATTATTAGAAATTGTGTTAAAGAGATTGTTAGAAATTTGTATGATATTTTTTATTCTATATCGAAAATGAGAATTGGTGATTGGTATCTTACCGGGAAATTCTTTTATAATTATTTTATTAATTTGTTTTGAGTAAAATAATACGTGAAAATTATATAAATGTGTTTACCTCATGAAATATTTGTTTGAATACCAAGTATTGGTATCTAATTTTAATTGTAATTATATTTTGATTGTTATAGAGAGGAGGGAGAAAAAGAAAAATAAAAAAAATAAAAATAAAAATAAAATAAAATAATGCGTATGGGTGGTATGGGGAGTAGGTGGGGAAGAGAGAAATAAAAACTCTCCCACTCTCTCCCCCTCACTCCCATCTTCTCTCTCGCTCTCTCTCTCTTATCTTTTTCTCTCTCTCCCCCTCTCTGGTGATGGCCGGCGGCGCCGGTGGTGGGGGTCCCAGCCCCACCCTCTCTCTCTCTCTCTCGGGGGTCCCTCCGGCGGCCAGGGGCGCCGGCGGGGCAGCTGCGCCGGTCGGGCGGTCGGGAGGCGGGGCGCGCGAGGGCGGCAGCAGCAGCGCACGGCTGCTGCTGCTTATTTGGGTGAAAAACTCAAATGGGTTGGGTTTGGGTTTAACCTAAACCCGGCCCGTTTGCACCCAAACCCGACCCAATAAGGTAAAATTTTATTTAAACCCTGTGAGGTTATAAATTACTTTGGGCCCCTGAAAAATTACAAACAGCCCCCTGAATATTTTCATTTATTACGTATCTAACATTTTATTTTGGTTTTGGTTTCGAGCGATATCTTGGCCATCCGAAGTCGGATTCGGACGATTCTTGAGCCGTTGTGATCGTGAAAACGAGAGCTACACATCTTGTGTATCAGTATACGGTATTGTGTGTTCAAAATTTATCGGTATACCGGTGAGTGGAAGTCCTAACTCAAGTCTGATTTTCCCCAATTTAGAAGTAATTGTTATTGGAAAATTATTGATAATATTGATTCATTAGAACTAAGAGATTACATCATTAAAAAGAAAATTATGATAGTTATTGTAAAAGTGAATTGGTGTTATGGAACTGAAATCCAAATAGGGTATCCGAATAATGAATTACGGATATGTTACGCATATGTGTGTGTGAGAACATTAATGTCAGGTTGTGTCTTGCCATTTATAATTCGTATAGACATGACCATTAAGTACCTATAAGTGTATTAGTATGGATGGATATAGACAAATGCCACATAAGTTATGTGTTTGTGAAATTTTGAGCATCGTGTATGTGTTACGAGTATTTACTAGAATTAAGAACCGAATAATTAAACGCTGGCTTTGATAGGAGTTGTTAAGTATAAATCTTCAGTTAATACCATCTGTCCGTCTGTGATGAACATTGAAGTTACTTAACCTGAAAATCGTTAAGTGGGTAAAATCTACCCCTGATTCCTTAAACATTGTATTGCATGTGTATTAACTAGTAAGATAATAATGATTTGTTAAGTGAAGATTGATATTATATGCAAGTGATATCCAAATTATTACAAAATTTATAGTTATGGATAATAATAATTGGACGGTGGTTGGTTAACACTGGTGTACCCGGTGAGTAGACTAAACAGTGACAACGGGAAATCGATTACAGATCATGACTATTTATTTATTAATAAGAGATAATTAAAAATCAGTTAAGATGAAAGATCACTTGACACCCATCAACTATGATTGGATAATTATAGAATCGGCTATGTTGATACTGGTATAAGCAGAACCCGAAATTGATATTAGAATAGAAGTAAGCAAATGAAATTAGAAATTATCTTCGAGTAACTCGGTGTAACCGTGATATAGAAAACTCTGTTAAATGGGATATATGTAATTGATATTGTATGATAGAAATAGTGTTCTTTAAATTATTGAATATTTTGTTAAATTGATAACTCGGATGGGATCGGGACATTTCGGTAATTAGCAACTATGAACGCGAACCAATGATGATGGAACTGATCAAAGTAATTGATAATAAACTGAATTAGAGCAACTGAATTCCTAGCACTACCGGACATGCTTGATAAATAAATTGAACATCAAAAGCTTATTATTAAGCTAAGTATGCGAGATACTCAAATATTATGTAGTATGTTGAGTATTGATCTTGCGAATACTGTTTTCGTATTTATTGTGTTTCATGATATATATGCTCATAACGTGATTTTGGTATATCAACTTGCACACTTGAGGCATCAAAGGTCAGCTGATGGCCTATATATTATATATATCGATTAAATTGTTAATCGGTAGCAACTGAAAGCAATTTGAGGGATAGATAACTAAGATTCATCGAACCTGATGAGAAGTGAAAAAATAAAATCTTCGAATCAGAACTCGTAAGTAGATATCATACTTTTAGCGATTAATGATTATTAATTAAAACTACGGAATAAGATCAAGTCTGCTAATTATCAGATAATGGGTGACCGATGATGGTGTATAAGTATCAAGTGGGTAATTAAACTGATGAAAACTTATTAGAGTCAGTATTGAATAAATCTGACAACTTAATATTAAGTATATCGATTATGATGGATAATTCGATATCAACAAAATAAATACCGATAGTATTGAACTAGTATTTTGGTATGCCTACTTTATACACCGGAGACTTTCAGGTATTCTTATAATTGATTTAGCAGAACATGGAATCCCCTATTAAGCTTGGAAGTCACATCTTTATAGTGACACTGATTATATCTAACCGGTAAGAGTTAGATAATTACCTTAATAATTGAAAGTTAGTAATACAGACGAAAAATTGAGCGTCGTGTCAATGAGATTAGTAATTCAGTATTAGTAATTAATATGTGTATGTGTACGCATGTATATATGTGTGTGATTTGATTCACATACGAACGCAGATGATGATTTGGTCAGTAAATGACTGTGTGGTTTGGAACTAGTGGATAGAAATAAGCAACAACAAAACATGTCGTATAAAAATCAGTAGCGTTAACACCAGTATTGGTGGAACCTGGGATAAATTTGGGCTGTACCAAATAAAAATACTAAAACCAGTCCTTACTTGAAATAAAGGATAATTATGATATCAAAAGTGTAATAATTCATTAAAATCAGAATTGTCGTGTAACTATCACTTGTATCAGAAGTAATGAGAAGATTCTGAATTAAATTAAGTTGTAGCCAATAGGCAGTCTACCTGAGGATAAAAGAGGCAATTGATGATGAATCCCCGATGTTAACTATTTGATAAATGGTGAATAAGTATTATGATTAGGAAAAGTGAATACTGGTAATACGAATCAGAACTTGACATGTACGAGATTGGGGATCATTAAGTTGAATGCATTATGTGTGTGTTGATACCCTTTAAATATGATAAAAATTCCTCGAAACTAACGAATTAAGAAATGAAATCGCATGAACTTGTCTGTGTGGCACATCGGTAAGTACGTGAATGCCTTTATGATAAGAAATGTGCATAAGTATGTATTGCTGTCATGTATTGAATTGGAGGAAGGGACCGGGTTTAACCGGAGGTGACCGAAGGGGAGTATTGTTGTTATTTATTATTATTTTTATTGTATTGGAGGAAGGGACCGGGTTTAACCGGAGGTGACCGACGGGGAGTATTGTTGTTATTTATTATTGTTATCTACTGTATTGGAGGAAGGGACCGGGTTTAACCGGAGGTGACCGAAGGGGAGTATTGTTGTTTTTTATTATTTCAGAGGAAGGGACCAGGTTGAACCGGAGGTGATCGAAGGGGAGTATTGATATTATTTTATTGAAGTATACTTGAATATATGTTTATGATATCCGGTATATGGATATGATTGTTTATGATATCCGAATTATGGATGTTAATAGATATGGCACCTAGCATATCATATGATTGTTTATGATATCCGGTATATGAATTTGGTTGTTTATAATATCCGAATTATGGATGTTAATAGGTATAACATCTAGTATATGCATATGATTGTTTATGATATCTGGTAGATGAATATGATTATTTATGAATCTGAATTAAGGATGTTAATATATATGGCACCTAGTGTATGCATATAGTTGTCTATGACATCGGGTAAATAGATTGTTGTGACATCCAGTATATGGATGTGATATGAGTGTCTCGTATTTCTTCATGTATGAACACAATTATAATTGGATACTATCATAAGTAGTGTGTGATGTCATATGTATATTGAGGTAGGTGCAATATTGAACTGTAACTAATCTAGTGAGTAAGATTAGACTCTCCAAGAGTTGTGTTGTGACCATGGTTATATATGAAATACGAACATGTTACAAATTGGAAACAAGAGAGGTAATTATAAGAGACTAACAAGTAGATCAAGTATTGCAAATCATTGAGATTGAATGTTAATAAAATATTGGTCACGTGTACCCAAAAAGAATACATATAGGAAGTATCAGATAATGGAAAGAGTCTATGATTTATAAGCTGCAGTATCAACCATAAGTAGAAAGTATTGAAACTGATTTTTGATATTACCTAACTGCATAATACTTCAAGTACAATGGTAGTATAATACAAACTCTATTTTGAATGACTTCATTCACTAAGCTGTTGAGCTCATCCCACCACAGATTGATGTTTTCAGGTCACGGCAAGGCGAAGGTCCGACTTAGAGCTGCATGGATGTTTCCCTGAGATGACATATGTACTTATTATAGAATGTGAATTCTTTTTGTAAACTCTGATGTTATTAGTCACTGTGAGTTAGAATATTATATCAGAGAAGCGCTCTTCTATATATGCTTATTTGATGGACCTTGGGATGAACTATATGATGAAACTGAGATTTATACGTAGGCTGATTGTTAGCTGAAATCTAATTATAGTATTGAGATGGAGTCTATATTTCAGAGGAGATGTTGCCCAAATTTCTTTAGTATATTCTGATTAACGAGAAATAAGGTTGACGATATGGATTTTGAGGTAATTAAATCTGGGACCGTTACATCTCTTGGTCAAATTCGACGACGACTGATTTGACCGTTGATCCCAGGAATTTGACGTCAGCTTGCGCCATAATTTTTTCATCGGTAGAGAAAACGAACCCCAGCGGAGTCGCCATCTTTTGTTTTCTCAGAAAATTAGGTCGTGTAAAAATTATTATTGATTGGAAAGAAGATTATAACGGATCAAAAATCTAATTATAAAAGAGGGGAGAATATCTAAATCTTCCTTTTGTTAAAAACTGAGTTTTTCGTGTGACGATGGAGAGTGAATCTTGTTCTCCGTTGACTGGCCAAACGAAAATCTTTTTTTAGATCGCCTTGGAGATGCTCTCTAAGAGATTGAAATAACTCCACTTGAACACTGCAAGCTTTGGAGTTTTTTTTCTCAAAAAAATTTCTTTCTTTCTCTCTCTCCCTCTCTCTCCTTTGGATGAACTTTTAGGTGGCTAGATTTTTCTTCCTTGCGAGCTCAAAATTGCCAGAGAAAAAGCCGCATCTTCTATAGCTTTCATAGCTATTTATAAGAGGATACAGGGGTGGAATTGTCCTTTAGAATCCCTCCATAACGGGAATTAACTCTCCACATTACGTGGGTGTTAATTGACCTAGTAATGTGGTCAGTTACAATAGAAACATGGGTCTCGCGTTGGACGTGGACGTTACTTTTTGTTAGATGCGGAGCTCACAAGCTTCTCAGGGTCGTGTTTGAATGGGAACGTTGAGCTCACAGGTTCGCGTTTGAAGTTGAAATGCGACGCTACTCAGGCTCGTGTTAAAATATAGAGCTACTCCGGCTTGCATGAGTGTTGCGTCAAGTGTTGAATGTGACCCTCGCGTGGTCTTCTTGATGAGGTCCGCGTTTGTCTACTGAGACCGCGTCTGAGTTGAGAGTAACCCTCGCATTGTGAAAGTCCGCGTTCAAGGATTTGTCCTCAATAGTTTTAGACAGCCTACTGCCGGCCCCTTGCTCTCCTCTTCCCTATTCTCTCTCTCAAGTTCTCTCTCTCATATTTCTCTTCTTTTTTTCACTCTTCCTTCTTCTTTGCCTCCTCCTCTTTTCCTCTGGCCAGCCCCACCCGCTTCGTCGCCGTACCCTGCGGCCCGTTGTGCTCGCCACAGTAGAGCCATTACCACCACCATTTATTTCTTCTTCTTCTATTTCTTCCTCCCTCTCTTTTCTGTATCTCTTTCTCACTCCCCCTCTTGTCTCTCTCCCCAACGTCGGTGGTCGACCAGACCGCCGCCAGCCACCCACGGTTGCGCTGCTGTGCGCCGCAGCCCCCTGAGGTGCCACCTCCCCTGTCTCTCCTCTCTTCTCCCGTTCACTCTCTCTCTCTCTTATTGGATCCTTATGGATCTAAACCCAATAACCAAAACCCATTAACCCTATAACCCATTAAACCCATTTACTTTAGTTAATGGGTCCGGTTCATTGGATCTAAAGCCAACCCATTGGCAACCCAAATCCGCATCCAAGTAATTTTACATAAAACCCCCTATTAAATAAATTTCATTTCATTTTAATGATTTAAGTGTTCAGGCGATATCTTGAGCATCCGGAGTTCAATTTGGGCAATTCTCAAGCTGTTGTTGTAGAAAGAACAGGTACATCCCTGTAATACCTATTGTGAGTGTTTTTATTTTATAAATTATATGTCTTCATGTTAAATAAAATTAAGTTATTAATTTTTTTAAACTGTGAGTATTATTCTGTAAATCATGTAAATAGTAAATTACTATAAATACAGATGTTTTAGTGGTTACTAATATGTTATGATAATTCTTGCTTCACGATAAACATGTAGATGAATCATTTATATATGTTGAGTGATTATAAAATAATGAATAAAAAGAATTTCATAATAATAACTAAATTAATAATTATTAAAATAGTTGTGAAGAGTTTGAAAATAAATAATTATCTACAATTTCTTTATGATATCGATCACAGTAATAACATAAAAGTGGTATAATAAATTCTGATAAATCTATAGATATATTGACATATATTCACATTATATTTGTCATGTTAACACTGTCACCTTACATGATTAACCACTGATATGTTGAACGCTATTACGTCAAGTTCATGGACACTAATATAGCTTACATTTATTAGTATCATCGTCACACGGACACGTTAGTACACTAGGCATTGTTATGTCATGTAGACATTTAATATATTCAATATTGTTATTTCATGTACTTGTATCACCGATTACACCGATTCGCTATACTTGTATTTTATATACTTGTATCATCGTTACATGGGTACTCTACACTGCGATTGCATGTGTTTATCGCATGGGTCACTTGTATACATACTTTGATTGTTTCAGTATTCCTGTTGTAAGGATCACTGCTTCTATAATATCGATTATTGTTACATACATATTCTTGTATTCCTATTACATGACTGTTTAATTCAGTACATTACTGTTTTCTTTTCCCGATATCGATATTGATATTATAATCTTGTTACTGGGACATACCGACTATTAATCTAAGATGTATGAAGCTATGTTCCACACAAAATATCGTACCTCATGTTATCATGTTATCTTGTTATCTAGTACATGAATCTGTCGGGGCCACCTCTAGAGTCCCACGTCTTTTGGATCGCTTGCCTCATGTTATCCTATACATGTCACGTTAACCTTACATCAAAATTGGGGTGTGGGAAAACTTAAAAAGTAATTAAAAGGAAAAATTACAAGAACTCTCTTCTCTCGGAGTTTTTTGGGAAAATATGCCGGTGGAAGTCGGATCAGCACGCGACCATTTTGTTTCGTTGGCGATACGAGTGGTTGAGTCTTCGAGTTTTCTCCTTAGGGATTTCCTTCTCACCTGATTCCGTAAATCCTTTGAGGGAGGAAGATCTTTAGGTATTAGCACCCTAAAAGAGAGAACCCAGGTTCTTTAAATAGCTCAAAAGCCAGGGATTTTTCTCCAGTCGACAGCCAACAGCCTTTAGTCTGCCTAGTTATGGGCTATTTATAGGCATTACGGGGTGTAACAACCCCTCCTAAAAATCAGCAGATTGATTTAATCAATCTGGTCTAGCTTTGTTCCTGGAGCCAGGATAGCTTCGCGGCGAAGCTAATCATACCTGGAACGAAGTTAGAGACTCCGCTCAGAGTCACTTAGCCAGCTGGCTTAAGATTTGTTACAACAATCCCTTAATTCTCTCCACTAATCAGGAGATTCGTCTTGATCCTCTCCAACTGATTGAGGAGTGATTGGATTAAGGCAAATAACTGTCAAATATGTAATAAAGATCACATCAATCTCGTGCTGAGATTTAAATGGTCAAAAATGACCATATAAGCTCACGATGGAGCTGATGGAAAAGCTTCATGCGAAGCTAAATTCACAGCGAAGCTAGTAAGCTATATACAAAGTTTACAACAAAGCTTAGCAATGAGCTCTCAGCGGAGCTAGAAGACAGCTCTCAACTGAGCTATAAGGAGCCTCAGGCGAAGCTAGAAGACATAGCTTGCAGTGAAGCTGGATATTTAGCTTCCTGGGTTTCTTTAGAGGATAGCAATTGGCTCACTGTCACTTCATTGGATCAGTGGGGTCCAAATCACCTTCTTACCCATCAGGGATTGGACTGGTCTTCAGCCTGTCTGCAACTTATATTTTGAAAGTGTCGACAAGTTAGACATCGTTCGGACTGGTTGAAGTGCTGCCTGAGAGTTTGTCTTTTCGTATTGTCAACACTTACACATACTATAATCATTGTTACTGTTCTTGATATATTGTGTAGATAAAATATAATAAACATAACATGGGGTTGGGAGAAGTTGGATGGTTAACTAGATCTTATCAGGGGGTTATCCTGGATCCATTGTAGTCTCACTGCAGGGGATATAGTAGTGTTGGCTACCTTACTGTTTACTGTCTACTTATTCGCCTTAGCGAGTTGTCTTTGATCTCAATAGCCAGGGGATTATGTAAGGCCTTGATCCTAGGTATGCATGGGATATACCCACCTGATTAGAGCTCCTCAACTATTGAGTTTTCAGTTAACACAATAAAATAGTCTAAACAATAGTGACGTCGGGAACGCTTATTATTTGGTCACTCTCTCATTCAGATAATGGTACATGTATGCCATATTCGGATGGGTTCGGCTGAAATACGGGCTCTGGTATGAACTGCCAGTGTGTGGGATACTGGAAGAGATTGATTAAAATACCAGGCGATACTGATTGTTATTATTGTATAAATCACTTGACATGCTTGATACACACACATATATTATTGTCTATTTATACTTGTTACAATTTCTGCTATCTTATCCACGACCATGTCACATGTACACTTTGCACTTCTTATATTTTTCACAGACACACTGCTCATTTACACGAATACACTGCATCCCATATACTCTCAATTTCATATATTCTCTATAGACACATTTGTACTATACTGGGATTACTTATATTTATTTCGTATGTAGATGTTCATTTGTCATCACTATACTGTCATGTAACTGTACCATTAGTACAAATAATAAATATAACAAAAGTAAGACTCGATACATATTAATAACATAAACTGACTTCATTAATGTATAATTAAATTATATATCTTAACTCATATGACATATATATAACATTTCTCGAGTAAATATAATTATTATTTTAATAATGTTTTATATAATATCATAAAGATAACCCCATTGTAACATGTTAGACATTAGTAATATTATAATGCTAAATTAACCCTTATGTATCTGTGTGTGTGTATATATCGATTGATAGTATAATTATATTGTATCACAAGTATTTAAATATGTATTATATATTATTGTGATTGTACTACTATAATATATATTACTGCTTTCCTTATTTTACCGCTCACTAGGTCACTTTCTGACGACTCTGGGCATGCCAAGGTTGGAGATCTGAGATATACGAGTACCTGATATTTTACTGAATATTAGTAAGAGATTCGATGCCTTTATTATTCATGGATATCTTTATTTCCTTATTTATCCCCATTTTCATATTTATCATGATCATTGATCCCTTTTGCAGGTATTCTTGTACTTATTTACTGCTGGAATATTTGTGTGTATTGTGTTTATTTCTCGTACTGAGGCTTAGCGTACACGTAGGGTATTTTTCACGCTTATATACATCGTCAACTCTCATCGCGTTCCCGCTATTGTATATTTTGGAAAGCGGGGTGTGACAGCTCGTAGGCTAGCCAACGGCGTGCCCATAGGTAGGTGCTTCATTACTGTCTCCGAGTGGGGGATACTCGCATACCGAAACATACAAGCATTATGTATTATGATAGGGGACACTCCCATCAGCGGGGTAAGGACTCCAAGCGGGGGACACTCCCACAACGGAGGATTTCGACTGCCCATAGGCTAATCGAGAGGGAGCCTGTAGGCTGGTACTTGTTTTGCCATCTCCGAGTGGGGGACACTCCAACAATGAAATGTACAAGCATTGGGGATTCTGATGGGAGACACTCCCTTCAGCGGGGTGAGCTGAAATGGTTAGGAGCAAACAAATTAAATTTAATTTGATAATTCAAAACACAAAACAAGGAATTTAATTAAAATACCGAGGGGTTGTCGGAGGAGGTATTGTCATGTCTTTGTTGGTAGGAGCGGATCACTCAATCACTTTATACTGGGTGATCGCATGCTTGGTTGGGTGGGAAGCAGAGTGCATGGATGTCCTGCACCGGAGGTCGCCTTAGGGGTAAAAATGCACTCTTTGATGAAGCCTTGGCTGATAAGTTCTTTCAGGTGTCACCGGAGGTTTCTGCAGTGGACGGTCTTATGCCCCTTACTGTCATGGTAAGAACAATAATCATCTGCTCCGGGAAGCGTAGGGTCGTATTGGATCAGCTTTGGGCACCTTACCCATGGATTATCCTTGATGGCATTGAAGACTTTTTGATGGGGAGCCTCTGGGGGTGAAGTGTCGGTCCACCTTGAAGGCTCGGAGTAGATTTGGAGAGAGAATCGGGAATGCCTGCTTCTTGAAGGCGGGTTGCCCCCCACTCTAGTTGCTGGTATGGGTGAGTTGGAGTCTCGCGCTGCAAGTTCATCTTCTCTTCGCCATGTTCACATTTAAGAGAGTAGTTGACGATAACCTCCTCCAACTGAATGTAAGGTTAGGTACGGGATAGGACCTCACTTATCTGCGTGATGTCACGCTTCAGTAGGAGCTTATATAGGGGGTGAGAGACATGCAGTCCACAGATGAACGCGAGTACAGAGACATCCTCACCGCAATTTGAAACTTTGGCCAACTGGCTATGAAAGTAGCTAATGTAGGACTTGAAGCTATCACCATGCCTCATTTTGACGGAGAGGAGATGGTGGTGGTTCTTCTTGGCTTCTTGTGTATTGAGTGAGGAACACCTCGGTTATCTCTTTGAAACTATGTAGTAAACACGACGACAGAGAGTAGAACCAATCTGAGGTCATGCCTTTCAGGCTGGACAAAATGGCTAGGCACATGAGTAGATCGTTGAGGGAGTAGACCACCATCTTATCTCGGAAGTGCATGATGTGTTGAACTAGGTCGCTTACTCAGGAGTAATAGTTGAAGGTTAGAGTTGTGAACTTCATCAGGAATTCGCACTCCAGATCTCTTCGGAGAGGGGAGTTGGAGACTTTGGCAGCTGCTAATGTCAGACTGCTGTAAAACTGGAACTTCGCCTCTTGAATTCTCTTGTGGACGAGTTCTGTAACGCCCCGATCCCACGGGTACGGAGACGTTAACGCGACGTATATACGCAGGTCAGAAATACCCTCACGTATATACGCTAAGCAACAATACAGGTAAGAATCAGAGTACGGAAGCACAGTGGTAATATATATTCCAGCAATAATAGCACAAGTAAATAGTTATCACAAGGCATGATATAATATCTCAAGAATATATGATCACTAAGAAGCACAAAAGCAGGATGCATAATATGAAATACAGGAAAGTACTCACGAGTAGCAAGATGAGAATCTCGCTAGCCGATCAAGGAGAGGCTGAAAGAAGGAGGATCCGGTTAGGCAACTGCTAATCCATGCTTCTGCTGCGCCACTCTGATCAGGTATAGCAACGCCATGGTCTAAACTCCAGGATCTGGACATGAGAATCCAGGGTTGTCAGATGCAACCCGCGAGTACATATAATAAAGCCAGTTAGCATGCTCAAGCAATCGCACGTGTACATTATCAAGTGAGGTGGATCAGGCATATAGGTACAGGCAATGACAAGTAACATAAAGGAAATGACAGCAAATCTGAGATCGAGTAAATACATGTATATTAATAAATCTGAATTTGAAAACATGCATGGAAAACGGTATAGAGAGCATAGGTACACATAAACATGCGATAAATATATTAAACATGTGATAAATACACTAAATATGAGATAAATATAAGTATGGACAAAACTAGTTGTATAAGCTCAGATTATGGATTCATGAGATTGATACGTCGAGGGATAATCCAAAAAAGGAAACCCTCATCTATATACCACATATCCAATGTCACCATCATCTGAATTCATACAACTTGAGTTGCCCTCAGGGTAACAGAACTAGAGTGTATCTATAGTAACCACAGGAATCATATGTCATAAAGTAGGGTGTCAACTCATGGCATAACACTATAACTAGAGAATATAAATGTGTCGTATTTTAAGTTATACAATAATAATAATCAGTACCGTTTAATATTTCAATCGCCTCCTACTAGTGCCTCACATCACCGATAGTCCGTATTAGAGTTCGCACTCCGTAGAACTTACCCGGGTATGATATGTGAGTACTAGGACATAACAAAAGAGAGATCAAATATCACACGTTCCTAATATTATTACTGTTTGGTTGTTTTATGTTATTCATCCGATTCATATGCTTTTGTATGTGCTACCGGCACGCATACATCCACTTATGAGTAAGACGAGTTATTATTTGGAAATTGATAAATCTGATGGCTCATATTTATAGTGGGTCCCGTCTCGGCCCGGGACTGGCTCAGGAGTACAGGTTACTGCTTCCAGGGACTTATCATTACGCGCCCCACACGACACTTCAGAAATATCATCATTATAAATATGACATCATACCGGTTTTCATCAGTTTCCCTGCCCCAGTGCAAGTTGAGTACTTTATTATATATATTGCCTGAAGATAATGTCCACAAGGTGTCCACAGTAATCTAATAATCATGATTATTCAATTACGGGGATTAACAAGAGTATAATATCATGAGCATAATATCAGGAGTCTCCCTGTTACAGGGGTTCAGGAATACAGGAGTTCAGGAGTACAGGAGTTCATGAGTACCAAATATATGGTAATAATATAATAATCATGTCATGTTCCCGTAAAAGTGATAGTCATGAATATGCAATATAATACAGATGCCACAATATCAGGTCAAGTGTACTACTACCGGGTGATAGCATGTCAAGTGTCAAGTGTTATTATATCAGGTGTCAGGTATCAGGTATCAAGTATAGTATAGCAAGTATCGGTGTCTGATATCAAGTGTTAAGTACAGCATGTCAAGTACCGGTGTCAGATATCAAGTGTTAAGTATAGCATGGCAAGTACCGGTGTCTGATATCAAGTGTTAAGTGCAGCATGACAAGTACTGGTGTTAGATATCAAGTGTTAGGTATAGCATGGCAAGTACCGGTGTCAGATATCATATAATAAGTATAGCATGGCAAGTACCGGTGTATATATGTCAGGGTCAGGTAACTAATATGTCGGTGAGAGTCACAACGTCAAATATCAGGTATCAACCGGTCACATCACATGGTACATGAGAACAGTATAAACATTTTAAACTCTTCACTATCATATTTATAATAATAAATTTATCTTTAAATAGCTATGTGAAGCCGAGTAAAGCGAGAGCAGATTTAGGCATACCTGGTATAATACCGGTTCAACAATTATAATAACGGCCGGCAGATATTTATAAAACATGATAATTTTAGAAATCACTCATATAGCATATACCAACTTGCATAACGAGACATCATGTATTAAAAGTAAGATAATAATTATTAGATATGAAACGATGGTAATAAAGCAAGAAATATCAAAAGAAATGTACTCGCCTAAATCATCGAAAAACGGCGTGAAATTTCGGAACACCAGAAATACGTGCACACCACCAATCCATATATTAAAATATATATACATATTATTTTTTGAGAGAGAAAGTCTAGAGAGAGAAAGAGGGATTTTAGAGAGAGAAGGTCTAGAGAGAGAAAGAGGGATTTTAGAGAGAGAAAGTCTAGAGAGAAAGAGGGAGTTTAGAGAGAGAATGAGAATAGGGGAGAGAGTGAGAGAGAGTAGAGAAAAGGAGAGAGGAACGGCTAGAGAGAAACAGAAGAAGTGAGAGAGATGAGAGAGAGAGAGAGAGAGAGGAGGCTGGAGAGAAACCAGGATAGAGAGAGAAGAGAGAGAGATGAGAGAGAAAAAGTAAGGGGTTGCCGCCCCTTGCCCACGCACAGCCCAGGCCTCTGGCCGGGGCTGGTCCTGTTGCTCCCTGGCTGCGGCCAGGGAGGCGCAGAACGGTGCGCCGGCTGCCATGGCCGGCGCAGGCAGGGGTAGCCGCCGGCCACCCAAAAGAGAGGGAGAGGAGAGGAGAAGAGAGAGGGAGATAGAGAGAAGGGAGGGGCAGCCGCCCCCTCCTCCGCCTACGCACAGGGGGCCAGGAGGCCCCCTGGCTGCACTCAGCCGTCGGCGACGTGCCGGCGACGCTCAGCCCCCCCGGCGCCTGAACTAGGAGAGAGAGAGAGAGAGGTAAGGTGAGAGAGAGATTGAAATTAGTAGAGAGAGAAATTGGGTGTAGAGAGAGATTCAGGAGTAGAGAGATTCAAAAATTTAGAGAAGGAGGAAGGTAGTCGGTGCCAGGGGAGGAAGGAAGAAGCAGAGAAAAAAGAAGAAGGGGAAAAAGAAAACGAAAAAGAAAAAGGGATTGATTGAGAAGGGGGAGACTGTTTATTTAAAAGGAAAATTGATGGGATAGGGCATGAGATCTAGAAGGTGATGGGATTGGGGAGTAGCCTGTCAGGTGGTTGACTTTGGGAAGGAAAAGAAAAAAGAAATGAAGAAAGAAAATGAAGAGAGAAGGAAAAAATAATATTATTTAAATAGGGTAAAAATTGACTGTTCTCCGGAAAATTCTCAAAAATAAAAAATATTATTTAAGATGCCTCATGAAATCAAATTTGAGAAATTTAATCTAATTTTCAAATTAAAATTTCTGAAATCTTCCGGCGATACCAATCGACGCCAAAATCGGTTCGATAAATTCTGAAAAATCTTAAAAAATGTCTTTAGTTAGAAAATAAGATTTTAAGAAATAATACGAAAGCCGTTTCTAAAAATTCAACTCCATTTGAAAACTAAAAATTTGGGAATCAGTCAGTAATGTCGACCGACAACGGTTTTGAAGATTTTGCAAATAATTTTGAAAAATTTCAGAAAATCATGAAAAATCTAAAATATTAGAAAATGATATTTGAAACTGAAATCGATCAAATCAGACTACCAGAAAGGTCAAATCGAGTAATACACTAGGATCGGGCCCTAGGCTCGGACTAGGGCTGACTCCGAGTCCACGAATCCGGATCCAATACAAAATAACCACACCAATAATCATAAAATAAAAATAAATACAAACTAAATCAAAGAAATATGATAGAAAATCAGAATACGTATCTAAGTACGTATTCCAGGAACGGGGTGTTACAAGTTCGTCGAGGGTTCTCATGTCGGGAAACTCCTGGATATTTCTCTAAGTCTGACCGTGCTGAACTCTTATTTGTTAACGAGGCGAATCAGCTTCATTGTCGAAGTCATTTTCGCGCAGGAGAGACGTTGGTCTGGGCCACCTCAGATTCGTGATAGGCCCATCGCCCTCTCCCGCCTTCTGGGTTTGTTCTCTAATTGCGTTTGCGCTTGAGTGTCTTGGAGGGTGGCAGTTTGAGCCTGAAGTTAGTTTTTGAGTTGCTTCAGCGTCTCTTGCTCATAAACGACATTCTCACCATCGCGAGCCTCCTGCTTTCAATCGCGATCAGACTTGATTTGTTGTTTCTTCATCTACTCCTTCATGTTGGTGAGCATGTGAAGGCTCTGACCTTCATATAGTGGCAGTTGGACGCTGGTGGCTTCCCTCTGAGATGAG
The DNA here is from genome assembly GCA_038442645.1 of Agave tequilana. NCBI lineage: Eukaryota > Viridiplantae > Streptophyta > Magnoliopsida > Asparagales > Asparagaceae > Agave > Agave tequilana. The sequence continues at coordinate 87,249 of JAVJIF010011867.1, read as the reverse complement.
GAGAAGTGATGGGGAGACAAACAGTTTAGATTTAGTATATTTGATATTTTTATTTAAATTAGATTTAAATAGATATGGTTGAGATTTAGAAGTTACTTGAATCAAGATTTGGATAGATTTGGTTGAGATTTAGGTGTTATTTTAATCTAAATGTGATTAGATTTGGTGAGATTTGATGTTATCAATAATTGCACGTATAGTGCACGTGTTGTGGGCTATATATAGCCATGTAGTAATCTTTCAAATTTGAATGATTTTGATTATGAAAATTTTGATAATCTATTTGCTTGGGTATTGATTTTAATCTCATGTATTGAACCATAGGCGGTAAAGCTAAGATCCGAATTGCGATCCGCGATCATATCTTTCTTTTTTCCTCTTATTTTCCCCCAATTCCACCAACATTCCACCACAAACTCTAAATCCCCCTCTGTCCTACATCAATTTTGGTATCAGAGCCGAATTTTCTGCTTTTTTCTTTCACAAAATCCACTTAAAAAATTATTGTTCTGTGAACAGTAAATTTACTGTTCATGGTTACTGTTCACAAGAGCGCTGCCAAAGTCCGGAGTCTATTTCTGTAACGGTCCCAGTTAAAAATTTTCCATCTAACCACAATTCTCGTACAATCCAAGCGTGGACCCATCATGGTATAATACTTCCATTTTAATCATCAGAAAACTCTACATTATACATCAGAAATTTCACTAAGATAACATGTATGATCTAATCATGACTTATCATGCCAACACATATGGTTCGATAATCCGTAAGAAACGCAGTCTACAATTATCATACCAAGGTATGTATATATATAAAGTTATGAGTCCAACACCAGGCCTTTAAGATTTACAAGTTAAAGACAACATCCAACTAAAAGTGCGCATGTTTATACAAAATCATATACATATCAAAAGTAACTTTTAATACAATGGCTCCGGTGGCGCTTGTCCCGCACAATTGCCCTTAAGCGGGTCCTTTGCCCTTGTCCAAACCTGAAGGTGGAATTAGAATAGAGTGAGCTTGACGGCTCAGTGAGTAGAACAATATTTAAGTATGCCTATCAAGTAGGTCTACATGGCTAAATTATCCGGTTGACAAGTGTGTCATTATACTCTTTTTATAAGATTTTGTTATTAGCTAAGAACCCAATCAGAACACAGTAACAAGGCTTTCCTAGTCGACTAGGCCACCCTATAGTCGACTAAGATTACCTGAAAGTCGACTAATTCTAAAGCTATAGTCGACTGACTTCACTCCACCCGTATCTGCTTCTCTGTTGGCTGCCAGGGACTTGTGTAGTCGACTATCCTTCCTAGTATAGTCGACTTACTCAAGTACTAGTCGACTTGAAGGTCTCCTATAGTCGACTAGTTGTGGGTCAAAAAGTTGTGTTACTCTCTGTATGTCACCTATAGTCGACTACCCTTCCTGGTGTAGTCGACTATACAATGTATTAGTCGACTTGTAAGTCGACTGTAGTCGACTAATTATGTCCAAAATAGGTTGTTAACTCTCTGTTTGCTCTCTGTATCTGAAGTTAGTCGACTACAGTTTATCTGAAGTCGACTAACCATGCTTTCCAGCAGTTTATCTGCCTATGTATCTCTATAGTCGACATATCCCAGGGACTTAGTCGACTAACCTTCATAAAATTTGTCTGTATACAAAGTTATTCCAGATTCAACGTTAAGGATTTATATATGTATGAGTATATCATAGGATTTCTATCTTAGCAATATCCATATACTTATTAAACACACACTGGGCTCCCCCTTCGGCCTCCTCCGGTTCAACCCGGTCCCTTCCTCCTATAATCATTTCACACAATAGATTTTCCCCTTCAACCGCCTCCGGTTCAACCCGGTCCCTTCCTCCAACACATTATCGTATAATTTTTCCTTCTACACCTCCGGTTCAACCCGGTCCCTTCCTCCCGAGTACAACAATCATATTATCATATAATATCAATATGCAAAGACATATAAGGTGGCAACAACATGCGAGCTTTATAGTCTTTATTTTAACATATAACTATATCATGGATTCATGGACAAGAATGAGTAAGTACTTGTGGAATTGTAAACACATGAGTCTTTATGAGGTAGCTAACCTTTCTTGATATCACAAAATATGCATGATCCCAAAAATATACATAGTGTCAAGTACCTTGTTTATCTCTTACGTTTTATTTCATTTCCTACTTTATTATACTTATCATGTCATTAGGATCCATATGTTCTACTCACCCTTTGAAGTGGTATGCTCTTCCTCAAGTTGATATCCCGCTACAACGGAGTCTACAAGTCATAACGTCAATATTAGTTCATGATTAACGAAAATGATACGAGAGGTATAGTCCTAGGAGTGTTTTCTTACCGTTCGACCAATGACACTCCCCTTGACTCGTTCTAACGGTTTCTTGGAGGAATATAGAACTTTCCTTGTATGTGGACTGAAGAAAATCAAGTGGGGAATTGAGGTGGTAAAGGAGTATTTTTTAAGAAAGGAAAGTGGAAGAAATAGGGCTGTTTGGGTGCTGCTTTTGCTGCTGCCTTTAGCTGCTGCTGCTGCTGCCTTTTGTTGCTGCTGCTGTTGCTTTTTTTTTCTTTTTTGCTGCTGCTGCTGCTGCAGAAAAGAGAAGAGAGGGAGAGAGTTTGTGAAGAGAGAGAGGGGTGATCAAATGAGGTAAGTTTCTTCACCCATCCCCTATTTATAGCCTCTAACTTCCCACAAAAATGTGCCAAGTGTCCCCTATACAACCCATCACTCTACCCTACACCATGCCCTATGACAAGCTCCATGCCTCCCCCCTCTCCATGAGGTACAAGTATGGTGAGAGAGGTGGTGGTAAGTCAAACACATGTGGGGTATTTCTTTGTCTATATACATGGGTGTATACATACCTATGTATTCATCTTATATACATACACACTTAATAAGCATGAATAAAATAAGGTATCTAGCATGCATACCATTTCCCATTACCCCTTTAGGGTATGAATATTTAAGAAAAAGGATGCTTAATTAAGGCAAGTGTTACATTCTACCCTTCTTATGGAAGTTTCGTCCTCGAAACTTAACGTACCTTGGAACAAACGTGGATAGGCCTTTCTTATCTCCTCTTCCAGTTCCCAAGTGGCTTCTTCTATGTTTTGATTTCTCCATAAGATCTTGACCAAGGAAATATTTTTGCTTCTCAATTGCTTCTCCTTGCGATCGAGAATTTGCACTGGTTCTTCCGCGTAAGACATGTCTTCTAGTATTTGCAGGGGTTCATAGGAAATTACGTGATCAGGATCGGGCACATACTTCCTCAGCTGGGAGACATGAAATACATTGTGCATCTTTTCCAAGGCAGGAGGTAGGGCCAAACGATAAGCAACCGGTCCAATTTTATCCAGTATTTCAAACGGACCCACATATCTAGGGGCTAATTTGTTCTTACCGCCGGTGCGTCTTACTCCCTTCATTGGAGATACCTTCAGAAAAACACGATTCCCTACCTCAAATTCCAGAGGTCTGCGACGATTGTCCGCATAAGCTTTCTGTCTGCTCTGGGCTGCCTTCATCCTTTCCTTGATTAACTTAATCTTCTCAGTAGCTTCTTGAATTACATCAGGGCCGAACAATCTTCTATCCCCGACTTCCTCCAACAGATTGGCGATCTACATTTTCTCCCATACAATGCTTCAAATGGAGGCATACCAATAGTGGACTGATAACTATTATTATAAGCAAATTCCACCAAGGGTAAATAGTTGTCCCAGCTTCCCCCAAAATCTAATACACAAGTTCTCAACATGTCTTCCAATATTTGAATGGTTCTTTCTGACTGTCCATCTGTTTGGGGGTGGGCTGCTGTACTGAGTTGCAATTTAGTGCCCATAGCTTTGGACAGGCTCTTCCAAAATCTAGATTGAAATCTAGGATCCCGATCTGATACAATGGATTCAGGTACTCCATGCAATTTAACTATCTCCCGGATATATACCTGAGCCAGTCTTTCCATTGAATAATTGATCCAGATAGACAGGAAGTGGGCAGATTTAGTAAGTCTGTCCACTACTACCCATACTGTATCCAGTCCTTGGGACGTCCGAGGGAGTCCAGTGACAAAGTCCATAGCAATTTGACACCACTTCCATTCAGGAATAGATAAAGGCACCAACAAACCTGGGGGCTTCTTATGTTCTGCCTTTACTTGTTGACAGACTAAACATTTGTGAACAAAATTAGAAATATCTACCTTCATTCCTTTCCACCAGAAGTTATGACGCAGATCTTGGTACATTTTTGTGCTCCCAGGATGAGCTGTATACGGTGTACTATGAGCCTCCTTCATTATTTCTTCTCTGATCTCTGCTACATCAGGTACACATAATCTGCGTCCAAATCGCAGTACATCATCTTCTATTTGAAACTCTTTGAGTTCTCCTTCTTGTACTTTCTTTATAATCTTTTTTATTTGAGCATCTCCTTGTTGGGCCCTTTTTATCTTGTCGTATAGATTAAATTGAATACTTACTTGATTCAATTGATACTCAGAATTAGAAGGATCAATGACTCGCAATTCTATTTGCATTTCTTCTAGGTCCCTTAATATTCTTGCTTGACGAGTTATCAAAGTGGCCAGGATTCCCCTGATTTCCGGCTCAAGGCATCAGCCACAACATTGGCCTTTCCAGGGTGGTATTGAATAGTAATATCATAGTCCTTCATTAGTTCTAACCACCTCCTCTGTCTCATATTCAGTTCTTTTTGTGTGAAGATATATTTTAAGCTCTTATGATCAGTAAAAACTTCACAAGACACTCCATACAAGTAATGTCGCCAGATCTTTAAAGCAAAGATCACAGCGGCTAATTCTAAGTCATGAGTGGGGTAATTTCTTTCATGGGTCTTCAATTGTCGGGATGCATAGGCAATAACCTTTCCATGTTGCATTAACACACATCCCAATCCCAGTTTTGATGCATCACTAAAAATGACAAATCCTTCCGTCCCCGAGGGTACAATTAAGACAGGAGCAGATGTCAGCTTAGCTTTAACTTCCAGGAAGCTTCTATCTTGTTCTTCTCCCCATGCAAACTTCTTATTCTTTCTAATTAGTTGGGTCATTGGTGCCACAATTAGAGAGAATCCTTCCACAAATCTTCTGTAGTATCCAGCTAATCCCAAGAAACTTCGAACTTCAGTAACATTAGTGGGTCTAGGCCAGTCTCGGATTGCTTCGATTTTTACCGGGTCTACTGATATTCCTTCCTTGGATATGATATGGCCAAGAAATCCTACTTGCTCTAGTCAAAATTCACATTTCTTCAATTTTGCATAGAGTTGCTTTTCTCTCAAGATTTGAAGGACAATTTTAAGATGTCTCTCGTGGTCCTCTCTATTCTTTGAATAGACCAAAATATCATCAATGAATACTACTACAAACTGGTCTAGATATGGTTGGAATATCTGATTCATTAAGTCCATAAATGCTGCCGGGGCATTAGTGAGTCCAAAAGGCATGACTAGAAATTCAAAGTGTCCACATCTTGTCCGGAAGGCCGATTTGGACACATCTTCAGGTTTGACCTTCAACTGATGATACCCCGATCTAAGGTCTATCTTAGAAAATACACAAGACCCTTGTAATTGATCAAATAAGTCATCGATTCGAGGAAGAGGGTACCTATTCTTGATAGTTGCCTTATTCAATTCCCGGTAGTCAACACATAGCCTCATACTTCCATCCTTCTTCTTTACAAATAGTACTGGTGCTCCCCAGGGAGATACACTTGGCCGAATGAAACCTTTGTCTAATAAGTCCTGCAATTGAGTTTTAAGTTCTTTCATTTCTGCAGGGGCCATTCGATATGGTGCCTTAGAAATTGGGGCAGTACCGGGTATTATATCTATTGTAAATTCTACTTCCCGATCTGGGGGCAGGCCTGGTAAATCTTCCGGAAACACATCAGGGAACTCATTCACAACTGGAATAGTCTCAATTTTTATACAGTCCAGGTGGTATCCAATACTGAAGCCAGAAATCCTTGGCACCCTTGCTTCATTAACTTGGTGGCTTTGATGGCTGATATGTGAGGTATATCATAACTAACTTTTTGTTCTTCAAAAATAAACTCCGGAGTCCCTTTCATTTTAAATATAATCCTCTTCTTATTACAATCCACTTGAGCACTACAGGCAGACAACCAGTCCATTCCTAGTATGGCATCGAACTCCATTTCGCCTAGTTTAATCAAATCAATAGATGTTTTCATTTCTCCAATTATCACTTCATAATTCGCATATCTAGTGCTAGCTATCAAATTTTTCCCTATAGGTGTGGACACAACCAACTGAAATCCTAGGGGTTTCGATACTTGATTTAGTTTATAAGCAAAAGCAGTAGATACGAATGAATGAGTAGCTCCAGGGTCAAACAATGCATGGGCAATATGTCCTGATATGGAGATCATACCTTCCACCACTGCATTTGAGGCCATTGTTTCCCGGTGGGTTAATGCGAAGGTTCTGCCTTGCACCCGTGGTTGCTGGACCGATGACTGAGTTGCAGCAGGACGTGGGGCATTACTGGGCGGCATGAAGTTACTGGCTTGTCCTCTGGGAGGATTCGTCCTCATAGTTGGCCTCCCACTTCCCCTACTCTGCCCTTGGCTTCCGCGCCTTGTCGGACAATTTTTCCTTAGATGTCCCACCCCTCCACAATTAAAACAAGATCTATCTAGGAGGCAGTTTTCAAAATGGTTTACTCTGCACCTCTGACACCAGGGAGCCTCCGAGATTCTGGGATGGGATGCAGAGGTAGCTTGTGTCTTCGAGGGAGTGTCTCTGTTTCTCAACCATGTTCTCCCGCCTCTGGCCCCTCCTCCTCTATGAAAAGTGGTATTAAACCCAGACCCCTTGCTACTGATGGATCCTGATGCCATCCTCATTGGGGGTTCTTGATATCGGGGGCGCTTAGAGTTGGGAATTTCTTCCACCCAGTCTTCCTGACCTTCCTGCATGTCCATTTCTACCTCCAAAGCTCTTTCTACTGCCTGGAGATAATTCCTCAGTTGTAACGGAATCAGTCGGCCACGAATCTCTGATCTTATGCCCTTTACGAACCTCTTCGTCCTTTCTGCTTCACTCCTTACCAAGGCATCAGCATACCTGGATAACTGAGTGAATTTCTGATCATACTGGGACACATTTATAGAACCTTGACGTAGTTCCAAGAATTCTGTCGCCATCTTATCTCTGGCCGTCTCCGGGATGTATTTCTCAGTGAATTTGTTCACCAAGAATTCCCAAGTGATTGATTCTCTTGCATTCTTCATACTATGTTTCACTGCCCTCCACCAATGTTCCACTTCCTTTTGGAACATAAAAGAAGAGAAGGAGACTCTTTGATCATCAGTGCAGTTCATAACGTCCAGAATCTTCTCTATTTGGAGAAGCCATGCTTCGGCTTGTAAGGGGTCCGCCTCCCCTTCAAATACGGGCGGTTTCATCTTCTGAAACTGCTCCAGTGCTCGGTGGGAGTTATTATTACTCGCTTTAGTCATTAATTGTGCGAGCCACTCCGGCATCACCCCTGGAGTTTCCTCGTTCCCTCCTATTCGAACTTCAGAGTCTTCATTATTGTCTACGGGGTGCGCGCTCCCCATCTCACTGTAGTGTGTCGTATCGAGCGACAGGGACTCATTAGGTGGTAGCTGGTTAAGATCCATGCGTTCCTCCTATTGAAATAAGGGCGTCTAATCAACATACTACACAATTAGAAATAAATTGGGATAAAACTTTAATCTCATGTAATCATGTTAATAACATCACTTTTGCAAACAAGCAACTTGTTATATATATATATATATATATATATATATATATATATATATATATAATATATATATATATATATACATCCCAAAATGGATAAAAAGATATCATACTGACATGCCTTCCTACTTGGATATCCGGACTAACCCATGTGCATTCATTTGAGATATGCCCGGGTACATACAACAACTCTAAGGATATCCATTATCTAACATATTAGGCCTGTACATATATATACATCAAAAGGTGTCGACTCCAAGGTTCACCCTTCATAGGGTAGAGTATCCCCACTTGAGTCTCCGCTAGTGCTGCTGCTTTCATCGCTATCATCCATATCTTCCTCGGGGTCTTCTCCCAGTGATTCGTCCCCGGCGCAGTACCAGTCGTCTAGATCATCATAAAGGTCCATATCATCTTCCCACGTTTCGTTCCAAAAGACGCCTCCATATGTAAATCCTCTTCGGGTTTCTTCTTTTATTGTGCTAGAGTGCTCCGTCACTGCTATCTCAAGTGAATCTCCCACAAAGCTCTCTGTGTCAATATTGGTTGGTTCAGGCTCATTAGATGCCTGAGACTCAACCTCCTCATAATCTACACAGTTTAGGGGTATAATCATTTCCACTGGGTCAGTCTCGTCCGACTCGTACCCCCAATCCATGGAATCCGCCACCCAGCTCTCACTCGAGCTATCGGAGCTAGATACTGGCCAATATACGTCGGAGTCCCCATCTACACGTAAACAAAAAGGTCGTATCAATCTCAAGCCCATACAATAGTCTCAACATATGGCTATAATCAAGAAGCAGTATATATAGACACGCTAGCAACTATACTTATCCTTAGTCTACTCATAAGTCTTTAGATTCAATAGATAATTTAATGTATTTCCTCGACTCAATGTCCCATATCACTAGGAGTTGTTACCGCAATCCCGCATCCTTAGTCAATTCACCCGACTTAGTCTGTGCAGGCGCTCCTATTCTTATACGAGGAAAATACTCTATCATCGCTTGATTCATAATTAATTCATCACATAAACTCGCTACCTAACGATGATCACATGTGTAGCCTATCACTTCATCATCTCTTACTCCTTCTACTTATAAACCTTTGAATCTGATACCAACTGTAACGGTCCCAGTTAAAAATTTTCCATCTAACCACAATTCTCGTACAATCCAAGCGTGGACCCATCATGGTATAATACTTCCATTTTAATCATCAGAAAACTCTACATTATACATCAGAAATTCCACTAAGATAACATGTATGATCTAATCATGACTTATCATGCCAACACATATGGTTCGATAATCCGTAAGAAACGCAGTCTACAATTATCATACCAAGGTATGTATATATATAAAGTTATGAGTCCAACACCAGGCCTTTAAGATTTACAAGTTAAAGACAACATCCAACTAAAAGTGCGCATGTTTATACAAAATCATATACATATCAAAAGTAACTTTTAATACAATGGCTCCGGTGGCGCTTGTCCCGCACAATTGCCCTTAAGCGGGTCCTTTGCCCTTGTCCAAACCTGAAGGTGGAATTAGAATAGAGTGAGCTTGACGGCTCAGTGAGTAGAACAATATTTAAGTATGCCTATCAAGTAGGTCTACATGGCTAAATTATCCGGTTGACAAGTGTGTCATTATACTGTTTTTATAAGATTTTGTTATTAGCTAAGAACCCAATCAGAACACGGTAACAAGGCTTTCCTAGTCGACTAGGCCACCCTATAGTCGACTAAGATTACCTGCAAGTCGACTAATTCTAAAGCTATAGTCGACTGACTTCACTCCACCCGTATCTGCTTCTCTGTTGGCTGCCAGGGACTTGTGTAGTCGACTACCCTTCCTAGTATAGTCGACTTACTCAAGTACTAGTCGACTTGAAGGTCTCCTATAGTCGACTAGTTGTGGGTCAAAAAGTTGTGTTACTCTCTGTATGTCACCTATAGTCGACTACCCTTCCTGGTGTAGTCGACTATACAATGTATTAGTCGACTTGTAAGTCGACTGTAGTCGACTAATTATGTCCAAAACAGGTTATTAACTCTCTGTTTGCTCTCTGTATCTGAAGTTAGTCGACTACAGTTTGTCTGTAGTCGACTAACCATGCTTTCCAGCAGTTTATCTGCCTATGTATCACTCCTATAGTCGACTTATCCCAGGGACTTAGTCGACTAACCTTCATAAAATTTGTCTGTATACAAAGTTATTCCAGATTCAACGTTAAGGATTTATATATGTATGAGTATATCATAGGATTTCTATCTTAGCAATATCCATATACTTATTAAACACACACTGGGCTCCCCCTTCGGCCTCCTCCGGTTCAACCCGGTCCCTTCCTCCTATAATCATTTCACACAATAGATTTTCCCCTTCAACCGCCTTCGGTTCAACCCGGTCCCTTCCTCCAACACATTATCGTATAATTTCCCCTTCTACACCTCCGGTTCAACCCGGTCCCTTCCTCCCGAGTACAACAATCATATCATCATATAATATCAATATGCAAAGACATATAAGGTGGCAACAACATGCGAGCTTTATAGTCTTTATTTTAACATATAACTATATCATGGATTCATGGACAAGAATGAGTAAGTACTTGTGGAATTGTAAACACATGAGTCTTTATGAGATAGCTAACCTTTCTTGATATCACAAAATATGCATGATCCCAAAAATATACATAGTGTCAAGTACCTTGTTTATCTCTTACGTTTTATTTCATTTCCTACTTTATTATACTTATCATGTCATTAGGATCCATATGTTCTACTCACCCTTTGAAGTGGTATGCTCTCCTCAAGTTGATATCCCGCTACAACGGAGTCTACAAGTCATAACGTCAATATTAGTTCATGATTAACGAAAATGATACGAGAGGGTATAGTCCTAGGAGTGTTTTCTTACCGTTCGACCAATGACACTCCCCTTGACTCGTTCTAACGGTTTCTTGGAGGAATATAGAACTTTCCTTGTATGTGGACTGAAGAAAATCAAGTGGAGAATTGAGGTGGTAAAGGAGTATTTTTAAGAAAGGAAAGTGGAAGAAATAAGGCTGTTTGGGTGCTGCTTTTGCTGCTGCCTTTAGCTGCTGCTGCTGCTGCCTTTTGTTGCTGCTGCTGTTGCTTTTTTTTTTTTTTGCTGCTGCTGCTGCTGCAGAAAAGAGAAGAGAGAGAGAGAGAGTTTGTGAAGAGAGAGAGGGGTTGATCAAATGAGGTAAGTTTCTTCACCCATCCCCTATTTATAGCCTCTAACTTCCCACAAAAATGTGCCAAGTGTCCTTTATACAACCCATCACTCTACCCTACACCATGCCCTATGACAAGCTCCATGCCTCCCCCCTCTCCATGAGGTACAAGTATGGTGAGAGAGGTGGTGGTAAGTCAAACACATGTAGGGTATTTCTTTGTCTATATACATGGGTGTATACATACCTATGTATTCATCTTATATACATACACACTTAATAAGCATGAATAAAATAAGGTATCTAGCATGCATACCATTTCCCATTACCCCTTTAGGGTATGAATATTTAAGAAAAAGGATGCTTAATTAAGGCAAGTGTTACAATTTCACACCCATTCGGAGTCCGTTTCGAGCTCTGTTTGAAGCGTTGGTTCATGACTGAGCCCCGGAGCTACTGAGGAGAGTTTTGTAGCTAGAAGATAACAAGTTAGACCTCCACGAGCTTTTGTTTGGTGCCAATACCATTCTCGCAGCAGAAAAATGACATTTCAGACCCTTTTTCAGTCCGGTTTGAGTCCAGTTTGAACCGTTCAGATTCTTTGGTAATATCTAATCTTCTGTTTAAAAGTTTACTTATGAAATTTTACTTTTGTGAAAAATATATAAATACTGAAACTGATGACAAATAAGTGGAAAGGGATATGTATGCGGCTCTCTCATGTTTTTGAGGTTCTGATGATCAGTATAGGTATGAGAAGCAAAAAGTAATCTAAAAGATTTCTTCAGTTATTTTATTCTAACATCTGAACAAAAGTGTCGCAATGCCCAAATGAAGCTTGTTAGAAAAGCTTATTATTGGAGGAAATGCAACCATATCGATTATCGATGTTGGTTTGTTTTAAAAGATCTTCTTCGTAGTTTATATGCTCGACACCTTCTGTATTCATCTGAAAATAGATTACAAAGAGTCAGAAGTTGTTGATGAATCAAAAGCAGAATCAGAAGTTGATGAACCAAATCCAGAGTCTTCAGTTCTTGTTGAGCTTGACATTTTGAGAAGCCAAGACCAGAAGTTATTGCTGAGTTAGAGCCAGAGCCAGAACCAGAGCCTGAAGTGGAAGAAACAGAGCCAGAAGTGGAAGAGCTTCTTACTGGGACTCTTGTAAATCTTTCGGCGGAGTCTACCATTGAACTATTGTTGTCTTCACCAGTTACAAGGATTCCAGTGTCCCTGAGATCGCCTCACTTGTACGGTCCTTTGCAAATCTTTCTACAGGACATAGAGTCACAGGAGATCAGGCTATTCAATGTGCGAAGTACAGTTGATTCGGTTCTCACTGAGAGGATGTGTTTTTGTCTGCTACCTGTGCACTGATCGAGTTGTCATCCTTTAAAAAGATCTGTCATGGAAGCCAGTTCCACCTCCACCACCTTAGTGCAGCATAACACATCAGGAAGGATTCCCCGCCCACCACCTTGGCCTAATTGAGGATTCGCAATGTGGTTCAACCCGGTTGTGCTTACCTTCTACCTACCACTACATTCATCGGGGATGAATATTTTCAAGTCGGGAAAAATGATGGGAAGAACAAACGGTTTAGATTTAGTAGATTTGAGATTTTTATTTAAATTAGATTTGGATAGATGTGATTGAGATTTAGAAGTTATTTGAATCAAGATATGGTTGAGATTTAGGAGTTATTTGAATCTAAATGTGGTTAGATTTGATGAGATTTGATGTTATCAATAATTGCACGTATAGTGCACGTGTTGTAGGCTATATATAGCTATGTAATGATCTTTAAAAAATTATTGAATAATTTTGATTATGAAAATTTTGATAAGCTATTTACTTGGGTATTAATTTTAATCCCATGGATTGAATTATAGGCGGTGAAACCAAGATCCAGGTTGTGATCCGCGATCATATCTTTTTTTTCATCTCTTGTTCTTCCTCAATTCCACTAACATACGCCACAAACTTTAAATCCCCCTCCATCCCACATCAAGAAGCTAGTGTCCTTTGCACTCGTGATCGGCGGCGTGTGAGGAGGTTGTTTCCCCAGCAGTAGTATTGGTTTTGCCCTTTGATAGAGCACCGTTGTGTACGATTATTTGTTTCTTGGGGGCCGTCGACACTAGTGGAGAGCGTTTTTTAGGAATGTTTGGTTGGCAGGGAGGGAGACCTCGAGCGTGGACTCATGATCTCAATGAAAGCACCCGTTTGTGGTGAAAAAAAATCTCAACCAATTCGCGGTGGATGAATCTCCCCACAAGCGACTGGACGCTCTCGAATGGATTTGTCAGAGCATACAGGAAAAGACACCTTCAGGTCAGGAGCACCAGTATGATGTTGGCCTAAGACCCTTGGGCATGAGAATTAGTAGGTGCAAAGGAACGGAGGGTCGTGTAGAGGAAAACTGCAAGTGTGTAATGATGGACTAGCACAGAAAAACTGCTAGTGTTGTGATGCTCTAGCACAGGGAGACTGATAGTGTAGTGGGGGACTAGTACTTGGAGACTGCTGCTGTTGTGGAGTGCGCCTTTGTGCTCTGGGGATTAGGGATGCGACCTCCTCTTCTTTTTGGAAAAAATGATAGTATATGTATGACAAGTATGCTGGCGTTGAAGTGGTGAATTGTTATAATTACACGATCTGCACGTGATGGATTTATTGTAACAGTCGTGATCATCGGCGTTGGTTGGTTAGGATTGCATGCAAAGAAATTTGTCATTGTTCATAACTACCCGTACTGATAGTGGACACATTATGAACGTGGGAGAGGACGAAGGTGTATAAATGTCAGCGAAGATCAAAGATGATCCGTTGTTGGAGCTTCAAGTTCGGAGCTAAAACCTTTGGAACAGAGAGGGTGTCGAAGTAGAAGAGACTCTAAACGGAGGTGAGGGCTTCGGAGTGGTAAATGTCTCGGAGTGGCAGAAACCTCGGAATGGCGGAATGCAGCATCGAGTCTGTCTTCGGGATGGTGGGTAGCTCCAGGACGGTCGAATGTGGCAGAGGCTTCGGGACGGATTCTGAGAGTTGTGGATATCTTGAGGGAACCCTTTGGTAGTTTTGAATGTGTGTCATCATCTTAGTGCGGGTCAAATTTTTATCACTATCAAAATATTTAGATTGGTGTAAAAAAGTGCCCCCAAGTTCAAACTTTCTCCTACCCCACTGCTCTTAATCAGAGTCATGTTCCATCATAGAAATCTGTTGTGTTTAACTCTTTGGCTATACAGTTCTCTATCACAAGTTTCTTTTTCTCTTTTGAAAAATCTTTCAATCTAAGAGAACTTAATGACATAATTTCTTTTTTATAGTATGAGAAGCTTTTTTCTTATCTTTAGGATTTCCTTACTATTATGAGAGGGACGATGTTCAGTGGCTTGGGTCAACAGTCCATCATTAAAACTTGCTTGGAAAAGGCTATTTGTATTATTTTTTTATACTACATTATACTATTACTTTATGAATTATGAGTCACACCCTCATAAATTGTGGCTTCCACCCTCAATTACTAGTGTAACCCACAATTCATATAGTAGTAGTATAATGTAATATAAAAAAATAGTACAAATAGCATTACTCAATCCTTTATGGATTCTCGCTCCATGGCCGATCTCTTTTTGATAGAAAAGTCCTTAGGTGATAAGGATGAACAATTAGCACTGTCAAGGTAGCAGCTGCAAAGAAATTTTGAAATAAACAACAAATTAATGAAAACGGAAAATTCCTTGCTTCATCAGATTAAATGGATCAGGTTTTGTTCAGGACACAAACAATGATACAAGATGAGCTAAGATTCATTGAGCCAACTTTCGAACACCTTGGTGATTGAGGCAGAGGAAGCAAGCTCAAGTACTTCCCTAAATTTATATATCTACATTGGTATAATTTGGGTTTCTCTCTTGTAACTTGTAACACACGAATGGTGAATATTATGCACTCCCAAAAACAAATATTTTTTTAGTACTAAATACTGTAACAAAGCAATTAATTACACCACTAACATTTTACCAAAATACACTGGAGGAGTTCCTGCACCCCCAAATACACTCACATCACTCTCTCTTGTATCTTATTCTCACTCAAGTATTAATTCTCTCACTAACAAATACCCAAAAACAATCGAAAATCAAAACAAGGATCTCACTAAATCCTCACATTAATTTCTCAAGCATCAGCAACTGTTGCGCAGGTCGCACTCTTAATGTCCATCATTACCAGCCCACCCGCAGTGTTGATCGCCCTGTGGTAGCAAGTGTGTTCTCGTCCCTGTACTTGTACTGCGATCTCGTCGCCCCGCTCCCCCAAACAGGCTGCCCCTCGTTCATCAGCGCCGTCCCTTCAGCGTTCTGCCGGTCTGTAAGCGCGCTCGTCGTTATCACCTGGTTTTCACTAAGATTCACAATCTCCTCCAGCTGATGGAACAACCTCGTCTTTTGAAACACCGAGCCCCCAACCGCGCTCACGCTCGATGTCTGCACGTGCAGCGGCGCCTCCATCTGCAATTGGATCCGTGAGAAAGTCTGGCGCCCTTTAACTATTTCAACCTGGGCGCGCCCTTTGTTTTGTACTTCGACTTGTTTCAAAGTGCCTTGGTTTTGGACTTCCACTTGGCTTTTGAACTTGAGCTTTTGTCGAACAATGGTGGTGATGTTGCCCCTCGATGAGCTCACCCAACCGATGAACCGGTGAAGTCCCTCGGCGTTGATCTCCGACTGCCCGTCGGTGCTCCGCCACTGGGCTTTGCGGTTGATTTTCAGCGGTGGGACGTTGTACTGAATGAGGCCGGCCTGGCACGAGATGGACCACATGTCGACCCAGACGTGCAGGTTGGCGCTCACTAGCCAGTACGGCTGGGCCTCGCTGACACCGAAACCGAACTCGTGCGGTTGCCCATCGAGGAGCGTGCCGAGGAACGGGGTCACGTCGAGGTCGTAGGTGGGCATGTCGAAGGCGCCGATGGATGAGACCGGAGACCAGAAGAAGGGGTTGATCGCGCTGGGGTAGATGACCATGAAGGGGGCGTGGCCGCCAATGAACTTGCCATCGATTGTCGCGTACAGCTGACGGAATCCGCCGTTGGCTCGTGGTGCCGAAAGGTTGTGGGCCTGGTTGAGGTACGACGGTTTTAGAGGAGTCATGTACCTAATAGTACAAGTAGATAAGTTGATAGTAAATAACATTCAATTACGAGTGTGAAGACATTTTAGGGGAAAAAAAAAAGAATCAAAGTTTGTATATTTGTAGCTGAAGTAACACTTTCGGTTGAAAAATAAACAAAATCTAAGTACCAATTTTCGTCGTCGCCATGGCAAGAGAGGAAGATCTCCAGCACAGCCCTATATGAATTCATCGGAATCTTGATGGCCGACGACACAACATGACTGTCATTCTCAACCTTGAACCAGAACCCAGAGCCGAAGTATCCGTTCTCGTTCGAAACAGGGATGATCAAATCGGCCGGCTCACGATATAACCCCTTGATCGAAGGGTGCGCCGTGGCCCCAAGGTTCGTAGTCTGCGCCATCGGCCCGCTGTAAAAATGCAAGGAAACGCTAGCACTGTAAACTCCCGGCAGCACTTTATTCGAATTCTCAAGCATCATGGAGATTACACCCCCGGTGCCGTTGGGGCCGGAGCGGCGGAGGCGTCTTAAGAGCGCGGCATAGCGCGTAATGTCCTTCTCGATCTTCCAGAATGCGCCGGGGGCATTGGGGATGGGGGTGGTTGTGCGAAGGACCTCAGCGCCGTCGATCCACACCGCGGCGATGCGATCCTTTTGGAGGTCGGAAGCCGAGACCGAGAGCTCGAGGACTACGCGGCTCCACGGGAACGGGCACTTGCGGGGCTGGGTGTAGTTGGCGGAGGCCGGAGGGGAGCCTACAGTGTTGATGAAGTCTTGCTGCAGGACGACGACCGAGCATGTCGGCTTCTGGCCGCCAGGGATGAGGAGTGGGGGGAGAGTAGGGTCTATGTGCTCCAAGGAGAGGGCCGGCGGGTCCGCGGAGATCGAGTTGGAGCCGCGGAGGAGGAGGAGGAGGAGGAGTGAGAGGTGATGTGAGTTGAGAGCCATGTCTCTTAGCGTAGGTTGTTTGGCTCTCGTTTTGATCCTTGAATGAGATGTTTGAATAGATCTGGTATTTATATTAGAACTGAAGAGAGAATTGGTGACATAAATAAAATGTGCGTTGAGTACGTTGTGTTCTATTATCTACAGCACATGAGTACGGTCAGGATTTGGCTCACATTATGTTCATCAGTTTGTTGTCCATTTCTGAGAGTCAAATCAAATGTTTCATTCCTGTTTAGAATTCTGAATACATTGTAGTATTTGATGTTATGGCCAATGTTTTAAAAAGCGAAAGCGTAATGCTTAGTGTTTGCTTTCTGCGCGTAGCGTAGCGTAACGAAAAGCGTAAATTACCATATTTTTTAATTTCTAAAATATATAAATCCCACAGTCCAGCCCAGGCCAAAAACAAAGAAAAAATAAATGACTCCAAACTCTCGGCCCAGCTGGCAAGCCCTCTCTTTATATATTTCTGCGTCTCTCTCTCTCTCTCTCTCTCTCTCTCTCTCTCTCTCTCTATATATATATATATATATATATATATATATATATATATAAATGTATATCAGCCCGCGGGCTGAGAGAACTCTCTCAGCCTGCGCTGACGTGGCTCAATTTTGCACCCCACTAACTTGCGGCCCGCTTATCGAAAGAAGTTAAATTACCAAATACCCCTTATGAAAAGCTACTTTTTCGGTAAAAGACAGTGAATGCTGCTTCTTTAATTTTTTTTTATCTGATTTGATATTTAATGATTTTTAATATAGTCGCAGTACTTATGAGAACTGCTACCACGGTCGCAGTCTTTTCTAAGGACTGCTACCAAGGTCGCAGTCTTTTTCTGAGGACTGCTACCAAGGTCGCAGTGTTTTATGAGAACTGCTACCACTGTCGCAGTCTTTTCTAAGGACTGCTACCAAGGTCGCAGTCTTTTTCTGAGGACTGCTATCAAGGTCGCAGTCTTTTTCTGAGGACTGCTACCACGGTCGCAGTCTTTTCTAAGGACTCCTACCAAGGTCGCAGTCTTTTTCTGAGGACTGCTACCAAGGTCTGTTACCACAGTTTTTTCTAAGGACTGCTACCATGGTCGCAGTCTTTTTCTGAGGACTGCTACCAAGGTCGCAGTCTTTTTCTGAGGACTGCTACCAAGGTCTGCTACCAAGGTCGCAGTCTTTTTCTGAGGACTGCTACCAAGGTCGCAGTCTTTTTCTGAGGACTGCTACCAAGGTCTGCTACCAAGGTCGCAGTCTTTTTCTGAGGACTGCTACCAAGGTCGGTAAAAAATTGTGAGGGAGGGTATTTTTGGAAATTACAATGTTGAGGTGACTGACATTAAATTGGGCGGGATTTTACAGGATTTTGCCCGCCAAAATTATTACAGATGTGGGGCGGTGATGTTGCCACGCCCGCAGGCTGAGAAAACTCTCTCAGCCCGCGGGCTGAGGTACAGTAAGCCCATATATATATATATATATATATATATATATATATATATATATATATATATATATATATATATATATATATACATATATCAAGACGGCGACGACAACGATGACCATCAACCATGACCTCGACGGCGACGATGACAACAATCGAAGATGACAACCGAAGACAACGACAACGACCTCGCTGGAGCCCGATTTGACCTCGACGACCTAGCTAGAGCCAGAGGCAGAACCAGGAATAAGTTTTGTGATGGGCTGCAATTTTTTATAACATACACTTGTGAATTATATGAATTTGCCGAAAAAATAAAATAATATTTTTCACTAAATCAGGAGCGAAACCCGGAATAAATTTGTCAAAGAAATCAAAATAGAAAAGAATCTAAGACAATATATGAAAAGAACCCAAATAAAAGAGGGTGTAAGGCAATATATAAAAAGGTAGGGCGGGTTGTAGCCAACACAAGACTCCGCCCCTGACCAGAGCATCCGCTGGCCTCACTGGACTTCTTGGCTGAGCTCCACGACCTCGTTGAAGCCTCGTAATAACTCGCATCGCAGCATATGCTTCGCGTACGAAAGTGTACGCTACGGGGATACTATGGTTTCTGGACACGCATCGATGCAGGAGGCTAGCGCTTCGCTTCAAAACGCGCTAAAACGCACTCTGTTGCGTGTTTTTTAAAACACTGGTTAGGGTCCTTCCTCCTCGTTTCATTTCTGAGTCGGTTGGTTCCTCTGGTGCTCGATTTAGATTGGGATCGGAGAAGAAATACAGGACAGAAGGTCCACAGACTGTAGTTTGCTCGTCTTTCTTTCCAGTAAACACTTGACGAGTTGGGAATTTCTGTAAGTGCTAAATCTTGTAGAAGGACAACTGATTATGTTGAGGTTACTAGTGTGCACAATATGTATGCAATCTTTGTACGGAGTACAAGTGGAATGATGGGAAGGAGCAAGGACTTTGTTTTGGTATCCTATGTTTGATTCTTGGATGCTTATATTCTTCAAGAATTACAGTCCATGTACCGAAAGAGGACATTGTTTTTAATTCATCCCACTGCAAATTGCCAGAAGTTCAACCTTGTGCAATTTTTCTCTGGTTCTAAAGATTACAGGAATTTTTGAATCAATTTGGATTGTGCCAAATGGAGGGTGATTAAATTTTGCAAGGCACCCCCAATATTGTTCTCAGTACTAAACAGCCTGCGATTGCTAAATGAGCAAAATCTGGTAACTTTTTTGAAGGCCGTATCCATTTAGCGACCGCCTACAGTTGCTAAATACAATTTCACAATCATATTAAAAAACATGAGGTATTGGTTTCTGTAGGAATCATCTGCAATCACGATGCAGATTTCATACAGAATCAACAAAGAACTGGAATCTTAATTTTTCATCGCCACCGAGTTCATGGTCATTCCCAGTTTCACCAATGGGCCATGCCTTGACACAGTTAATCTGTGTTAATTTTGATGATTGGCCTTCTATTATCAGCTGATTCTTAACCAGCCGTATGGTTTCTTCATTTTGATGCCTAAAAGTTGAATCTTAGCTCAGAATAACTAACTATACGATTTAAAAGAAATAATCTAGAAACTATTAAAATCTGTCTAGGACTTCTGTAAACAATTTACATATTTATTCTCAAAAAACATAATTTACATAAAATTGCCTATTTTACAAAGTAAGTTTTGTAAAACTCTCTCTCTCTCTCTCTCTCTCTATATATATATATATATGAGAAAAATGTATATCAGCCGACGGCTGAGAGACCCTCTCAGCCTGCGGTGACGTGGCACATTATTAGCCACACTAGAAAGGACGCCTCGCCTATTGAAATAGTTAAATTACTAAATGCCCCTGCGGTAAAAGAAAGTGGATCTGTATAATTTATTTTTTTTTATATTTCTGACGTTAGTCAATATTGTCACAATTATCTTTTATAACTGCGGCCAAACTGCAACCAATTTCATCAAATACGAAACTAATTTGAATGCTTCTTTATTAATTTTTTTCAATTTGAAATTTACTGATTTTTGTTTACTTTTTTTCATATGTAATGTATAAATTATTATTATTATTTTTTACATATTGAATGCAGGCAAGGACTGCGACTATGATCGCGGTGCTTAACGAGAGCAAGTCGTCGACGTTTTTTTTTTGCTAGGTTAAATGTAATAACGGTGACTAAGACCTGATACTATAATCGCAGTTTACGTATTATTTTATATATTTGTTCTTCACTGTAACTGTTGTCTCAACCGCCTATAAACTATTAAATTTTTTTTTACACATAGCAAGCGATCAAGGACTGCGACTATGGTCGCAGTACTCACGACAACATTTTTTGTGGATAAATTTTTTCCTAAGTTAAATGTAATAACGGTGACTAAGGACTGATACTATAGTCGCAGTTTACGTATGATTTTATATATTTTCTCTTCACTGTAACTGTTGTCTCAGCCGCCTATAAACTACGAATTTTTTTACTTATTGCATGCGAAGTAGGACTGCGATTATGGTCGCAGTGTTTAACGGCAGCAGTCGCAGTTTTCTAATTTGTGATATACAGTGAAATATACTAATTTGAGAAGACTGCGATCATGTTCGCAGTATTATCTGTTTATATAGTTTAATTTTTGGACTGCGACCATGGTAACTGTTTTTAACTTTATTGAATGCAAAACGATCAAACTGTTTATGACTAGACAGTGACCGTGATCGCAGTTTCATATGTAATTATTATATGAGTACTGCGACCATTATTGCAGATAAGATGCAGAAATAATAACTATACAGTATACTTTATATGTATTTTAAAAATATGAAAGATTATTTTACAGATAGAAGTAAATTTTATTTATAACATAATATCGTCAGAAAGAGACCTTACAAAAAAAGAGCATTAAAAACTCTTAAAAGAAGAAGAAATAACGTTGAATATCAGAAGATCAGGAAATCCTAATCCTCGTCGTCATCACCATCATAAGCAGATTCGTCACCTTCATTCTCCTCGTCTTCCTGTTCATCATTTATTTCCTCATCATCTTCCTTTATTTGAGGGTTTTTTTGTTCATTGATAAACTCTCAGAATGGATCGTCTCTATCAAGCTCTTCGTCCGATCCGTGTCGAGAAAGCGAGCCTCTAGCATCAGAGGACATACTTTCATCAAGCATATCTCTGTCAAGTGGCAGAGGAATAATTTCCTCCTCACTAAGCCCCATGAAAACTTCATCATCCTCATGAAGAGGAGGATCAGTTAAAATATTATTTGATGTAGTGAGATGTCAAAAGGAGTGAAGTCCAGACTGGTATCAGATTCACTAGAATACCCTGAAGAAAGAGGACCGGTGGGGGAATGATTGAAGTTGAAATCTGAGTGTTCAGAGGAAGAAGATGGGGAAGACATGATTCAAGAATGAATTATTTTTCTGAAAGTTTTTGAAATCAAATTGAAAAGGAAGAGAAAAAATATAGTTTTTAGATATGAAATAATATATTAGTTACAAGCACTATATAAAGGTCAATAATGTGAAAGAACATGAATAGTAATAATAATTGTTATAGGTGACGGTTGAGTATTGGAAGAAGTGGTAAAAAAAATAATAAATATTTAATTGAAGAGTTATGGCGGGAGAATCCGAAGAGTTCCTTTTTTCTAGAGGTTTACTACGTGAAGTACAAATTAACTTTTTATAGAATGTTTTTCCTATATCTTTAGATTACGTAGGGTGCACATCTTTCCTTTATCGAGATTAATATTAGTGCATCTCTTTTTCGAGACTGTTGTTATATCACGGTAGATAGAATATTAATTACTTCATTTAATTCAGTGTAATTAATATAGTATTTTATAAGATGTGATATACGCGAACTGATCTCAGGGTCGCATGGCTAATCTACTTTGTAAAATTATCAAAAATCTGTTACATAAGGCATGCGAAAAAAGATTGCGACTTTGGTCGCAGTGCTGAACGAGGTCGCAGTGCTGAACGATAACATGTTTCGTCTGTTATTTTTATGCGAATAAGGAATGCGATTAGGTTCGCAGACGTGATATAAAAAAAGAATGCGATTAGGGTCGCAGACGTGATATAAAAAAGTTTTGTTATACTATGACTGCGACTAGTGTCGCAGTCGTCATATAAAATTGAAAGTTATATTGTATTAAGTCTGCGACCACGGTCGCAATGTTCGAAAGTTTTATTATACTATGACTGCGACTATGACCGCAGACTTTGTAAAATGGTCAGAATTCTGTTACATAAGGCATGTGAAAAAAGACAGCGTCTGTCGTCGGAATGCTGAACGATATCATGTTTCATCTGTTATGAATTTTTTGTGTTTAAGGAATGCGAAATAATTAACCATTGTATTTCATTAATTTTTTACACTATACATTTGTAATAGAAAAATCAATATACGGTTGCCCCACATTAAATTTCATTTTTCTATTTATTTTAGTTTCTTTTATTAAACCTATATGAGTTGAAAATAACACGAAATAAATAATATAAAAAATTAAATAAAAAATAATAGTTATTTTATGTTTCAAACATGTTTTTACTTTTCAATGATGCTGTTTATTTCACGTTATCTTGATCCAAATTTTTTCTATTATATTTTCGATGTAGTAGAATTAGGAATTTTATAACTGTAGATATATTCAGCTGAAAATTCTTTAGGTAAATTTTGCTTGTGGATGAGTTTATGTTAGTTTAGAAATAAAAAAGGGGTATTTTTGTCAATTTGATTCACGATTGTTTAGAAGGATTTTTTTGATTTTTTTGACGCCAACACTTTGCGGCCGATATGTGACATATATTCAGCCACGTCACCGCCGGCTGAGAAACTCTCTCAGCTGTCGGCTGAGGTACAGTAACCCCTATATATATGTGTGTGTGTGTGTGTGTGTGTGTGTGTATGTATGTATGTATGTATATATATGTATGTATATATGTGTATATGTGTATGTATATATATGTGTATGTGTATGTATATATATGTGTATGTTTATCTGTGTGTGTGTGTGTGTGTGTGTGTATATGGTAGAGTTACAATACACATAGGTGTAATTACCCATCATGAATCTATATCAATATTATGGTTTGATTAAGTTTTGACGGAATGAATCAACCACATAAGCCACAAAAGGATCTCTCCATTAGTTAAGGACTCTCCACATTGTTGTTAACAAATATGTTATCACCTTCTAAACACTAGTACATACAGATATAAGATATCTTAAAGGACGTGATAAATAAGCTACCTCCGATGGACACACCTTCTAAAATGAGATAACGGAAGATAATTAGAATAGCTTATTTTTTCCTAACGAAGTTATCAACTCTCCTCTTTTCTCCTGAGTATAATCCCACCATTTCACTGGGTAACTCCTGCTAACAACTTACATGCTTAGTTTCATATTTCGTATATACAGCCATACAAGTTTAATTTTTTCATAGTACGTGTTTGAAGATAATTAAAATGGCTTGTTTTTTCCTAATGAAGTTATCAACTCTCGTTTTTCTTCAGAGAGTGTAATCCCACCATTTCACTCGGTAACTCCTGCTCACAACTTATATGCTTAATTTCACATTCATTACACAAATTTACAAGTTATATGTTTTCTTGGAACAAATTCGAATACATTCTTTATCGCAAAGCTAGATACTCCAAATAACTGTGCCAAAATGAGTACAGGAAGCTTTTTTTAATTCAAAGTTTCAGACAATAATGCAGCACATGTCTCACTTCAATGTAATGATTCTAACCAGTTCATTTAGTGGATAATATTTATCCAACTAAAAAACCTGTACGAACTAAAATCTTCTCTCTTTTATATCATCGTATGGACCATATAAAAAGCATCTATTTACTAGATTACTAATTCTGATACTTGCAGTTAACTGAATCAAGCTCAGCAACTATCAAACAAGAAGGAAACTGAACCAAATTTGTCACCAATGCCCAAGAGATCACCTAAAGAAAATCACTATAAAAGGAAGATTAGCACGAAATCTCGCAGATTTAGCACGCAGCTGGAAACTTGCCGCCCCTTGTCGAGGCATTTCACGGGGTTCGGGTCCTTCTTCTTGCAGTTGATGAACACCATGTTCTCCGCTCTGCACATCGTCGCGGTGTGCTTCGATCACGCCATCAGGACTGCCGACGTCGGGACCGGGTTCCCCGATGCGTCCACGGTCGCGCTCGCCATTGACGTTTCGATCCCTGGAGAGAGAGGAGACCGAGCTAGGGTTAGAGATTTATATTGACCGCACCCGGCTACAAAGCTAAGGGCGTGTTTGTTTCGCCGCAAAACACAAGTCGTACAACTTCTTTTCCATTTTCTGTTATTTGTTTCGCTGAAAAATAAGTTGCAAAATGCAACTCTTCTTTTCCTATTTACAGTTGCTACAGTTAAATTTGTGGTCATGTAAATATCACTTTTACACTCATATTTTCCCACTTGCAGTTGCTACAGTTAATTTTGTGGTCATGTAACTCTCACTTGTATTACACTTATACTTCAAAACAGTTACTTGATAATTAATATATAATTTAATATTATTAAATATTTAATATTTTAAATAGTGTTCAATTTCTTATTTAATTATTTATATTTTTAATCTTTAATTTTTTATTGTTTTTAATATTGTTTTAATATTTAATAATTACTATTTTAATTTACTATTTTTATTTAATATTTTATTTAATACTTTATTATTTTATTAATACTTATTCCATTTTTTATTATTTTATGTAAAGTTAATATTTTATTAATATAACAATATTATACTTTAATATAAAATTATTATATATTTAGTTATTTATTTTTAATATAAAAAATTACTTTATTAATATCATAATATATTTTATTATTATATTAATATTTTATTATGTTAATATTGTAATAATAATTCAGTATAATAATACTATAATGATAATTTATTATTAAATTATAATTATATTTTACTTTGTTAATTTTATATTTCTATAATATTACAATAATATTATAATAAAATTTATATTATAATAATTTTCAAGTATTTTAATAATATAATATTATAACTATATTTTATTATTTTTGTAAGATTTTTTAATATTATAATAAAATTTATATTATAATAATTTTCAAGTATTTTTAATATTATAATATTATAACTATATTTTATTATTTTTGTAAGTTTTTTTAAATTTATATTTTAATTAGTATTCTTAAAATTTTATTAATGTTCGTTAGATTTTCTTAAAATTTTATATTATTTATTTAGTTAATATTTTAGTAATATTTTACCATTTATACTAATATTTTATTAATATTATTGTTATAAATAAAATATTAAGATTATTAATTTTTTATGTTAGATTTATTAATATAATTTAATTTGCAATAGTAGATTTAATTTAATAGTATTTATAATATTTAAATCACTGCTACAGTTAATTTTGTGGTCAACTTTTCTACTTACACTTTTACATTACCAACCAAACACCATAAAACACAATATACTTTACAATTTACGCTTTCACTTTATCAACCAAACACCGCAAAACACAATATACTTTTTCATTTACACTTCACTTTATCAATCAAACACCATAAAACACAATATATTTTCTCTGCTACAGTTCACTTTTTTTATTCTCATTTTACGACTTACCACTTGTGACGTTTTGCAACGAAACAAACAGGCCTTAAAAAAAAAAAAGAAGATTTTTGGGTGTGAAGAGGGATGGAGAGCGCGGAAACTGAGCAGACGCCGGCGCGATGGGGGTTAGATGAGGAAATGGACAATGTTTGGGTAGTGGGCCGCGCGCAGGTTAGGACCCACTTAGATTTTTACCCGCCCCGGCCCAGCCCAGAAGAATTGGGTCGGCTCTAGACTGCGGATGAAGTTATTTGCTAGCGTGAAGTAAAGAACAACAAAAGGTGAGTCAAACAAATAGATTGAAGGCTAAGAAATTATTTCCTTTTTCCTTTGGGACTATTACATATCAGTCCTTCGTTAACCAGCTAAACATAAAAAAGTCTCAATTTATAATTAAATATCAATTTGATCTCTATGTTTTTTTCGATATATACCAAAAAATCCTTATTATTAATGAACATAACTAGAATATTAATAAGTTTTTTCTAAAATCTTTAAATTATCTATTCAACATTTTTTTTAGTTGGTGCTCTTGAATTCCTCGTGTTCACATTTTTTTTTTTATAACAAAGTCACCTTCTTATCTCAATCTATTTTGTATGGTGTTTTAAATTTTAATCGATTATTTTTCATGATTAGAAAAAAAAAAATTCTTATTTTTTTGAAACAAAAAAATTGAAAAGCCTTTATGGTAAAAAAAATAACAATATTTAATTTCTAAATGAAGGAAAAAAAGGGGAAAGAGGGGATTAAATTAGTCTTTTTAGAAGAATTACAAGTATCTTTATTATATTCTCTAAATAAAAACCCCATGATACATAGAGGAAAAATTAGGGATCAAAATGACATTTTGTTAACAAGGACTTTCTAATGTTTAGCTAGTTAATTCCTTTTTCTTTTCTTTTTCCTTTTCTCTCTTATAAAGTCTTAAAAAGTGGGTTTCTTCTCTCTTTATTTTCTTAGCGTTTGTTTTCTTAATTTATAATTTATACTAAGAATGATTCAAACCTTAAATATCTCTATACCAAATGTTATAATTAGTATCTTGATGTCTTTCACAGTTTTTTCAAAGTTGCCTCCAAATCACAAGAAATTTAAAACAAGCCACGGAAATCATATGATTTGCGCAAAAGTTCTCATATCACTTAACATTTAAAATCAAGCCATGTTATAATGTTTACATTGATAATGACACAAATCCAGTTAATACCTAAGTTATCTCCCTCTTCTCGCATGCAATTGCTGGCAAAAATCTTGCTACCCACACTCCCACTTCATCTTCACCCTCGTGGTGTTGTCAATGGATTTTTGTTTATTTAAATATGTTTGGATTTTACGAGAAGACCACTGAGAAAAAGGAAAATAATCTCTTTGAGAAAGATCAGCGATTCTCCGCATACTTGCAAATCTAACACCATACTATGTACATAGTTTTTTTATGTATGTTTTTCTCAAAAAATAATTTTTTTTTGGTATGCATCACAAAGCACCAATTTAACTTTGTTGCTAATATTAGCAGTATAGTTTTTTTGCTAACATAATATTAGCAATATGAGAGTATATAAAATAACTTAAAATACTACCGAAATACAAAGATTTTAGAGATAATATCAAAGATAAATTACACAATAAGATGTTTAGAGTTTGCTGGAGTTTCATTTTGAGTATTCAGGGTCCCACAACCTTCTAATGGTTAGTGGGTCACTCATAGTTCTAATGGGCAATAGAAAATGATCATATTTGCAATTCGGGTATTTGATTTTACCCTAAATCCCTCAAATTCTTATTCACCCTTCATGCAATTAGTGGAGCATGAAATTTCAGACTATCTTTCAATCTCAGTAGAATTCCAGACCCTTTTCGCATCTAAAAGTTGACAAATATTATCAGAGTTATTTTGTGTACAAATAAATTGAAATCGATAGAATATAAATTATTGGTTAGTAGTCACATTGTTAAATTATTGCTAATTACTTTTGAAGATCAAATTCCACTGTAAAACTATAAAGATAAAAGTTTCACAGTAGATTATTAAAACTGCAATTCAATGGACCAACCCCTCTTGACAAGGACACTTTTTGTAGCGCAAAATTCTCTTTAGCTTCTTGTTCTGCTCTTACTATCTAAATTTATCAAGTTGTAAGATTTATATAGGAAAATTTTCGTGACATACTCAACTTTGATATCTTCAGATGTTCCAATGACCTTAAAGTCAACAGAACTATTTTTCTCCTTCAGAAGGGCACTTTTAACAGCAACACCTTGTACTAAATAACCCAATCAGTAGAGAAATTCTTGAACATGATCTTCTAAGTTGTCATCACAAAAAGAAAGCACATAAATACAAGAAAGATTAAATGTCTCATGTAAGAAAGTCAGAATGCAAGAGTTATTGAGCTGATTGAGTTAGTTCCTATAGTTTCAGAAAAAAGGAAAAAGAGATAATTTAGTAAAAGAATAGCTCATGTGCATATATTTATCAAACCAATTTTCATTAGAAACCAGCGCCAACTTGGTAGTACCAAGGGGGGTAGTTCCAGCTTTTTAGGTGCTTAACCTAGAAGGAAATGAACTATGGACACGTTGAGCGATTGTTTAGAAACCTTATAGGTGGAAGTGAGAAAGTGGGAAGTAGGATTCTTTTCCTTTTAGAAAATGATAATTTGTTTTTTTCTCAGTTTTAGATGGTAGTTGGGAAGTGTAATTAGAAAAATGTAATGTCTTTTTGATGTTTGGTTGGTAATATGAAAGTAAAAGTGGAAACGTTGACCACAAAATTGATCGTAAAATAATATTAAAATAAATTTAATATGCAAAAAAAATTGGAATATAATTTTAATGCAAGTAAAATTTACACGACCACAAAATTAGCTGTTTTGAGTTACAACTTATTACAAATGAGATTTACATGACTATAAAATTAACTGTAGCATATTGGAAGTGTGGAAATAGTTGTGCAAAAGAGAAAATAGTAAAAGAAAAAGGATTTTTTCATTTTTCTTTTCCGGTGTTTGGGTTAACAGTGAGGAAGGGTTCCTCACTTCCGCCCACTTATGGGCTGTTTGGATTCATGGAAGTAGGCAAAAGTGAGAAAATGAGGAAGTGTCGTTTCTCACTTTCCTATCTATCCAAACACTGGAAAAGAAAAATGAGAAAACTCTTTTTCTTTTCTCTTCTCTCTTTTATACAACTATTTCCTCACATTCAGGGTGCTACAGTTAATTTTGTGATCATGTAAATCTCACTTGCATTCTAATTACAATCTAATTTTTATTTTTCTTAATAAATTTTTATCTTAAAATTATTTTGTGATCAACTTTTTCACTTCCACATTACCATTCAAATACCAGAAAAGATATAGCATTTTTCAAATCACACTTTCTAACAACATTCAAACACTAGAAAACTTACTAACAAATTCTCAAGTTCCAACGGAAACTATTATTACTTCTTCGCTTCCACCCCTAACTAAATTGCTCAATGAAACCCGAATAATGTTGTGTTTTTTGTGTAAATCACCCAAACTTTCAAATAAAATAAAATCCGGCCTCTCTTAATTGGGTCGGTTCAGGTTGGGAAAGCCAAAATCCGACCGGACTTGCTGCAGGTTCTTGGTACAGAGGCCCGCATGAATCGTTCGATGCGGGACTTCTCCATTTAAGATCCGCTCCCCCTCGCGTTTCACCGTTCTTCGCTCTTTCGTTCTCCTTCTCGTCGTCTTCTCCCTCCCTCCCTCTCCCTTCGTTTCCCAGACACGCGGCGCCGACACTGAAACCGTCATCCGGCGGCGATCCCGAAACGATACGTCAACGGTCGACTCGACGCGAGGATTCTATTACGATCTCATCTCCCTGGGGATCGAAATTATAGGGTTTAAATGCAAGCCTTTGCTCGTTCTATCTCCCCGATCTCGGCCTCGATCTCATATCCGTTCACTTTGAAGTAGCAAGTGTCAGCTTATAACGCTAGAGATCTGGATCCGATCTAAGCGAGCTTGACCTTTCAAGTAACTCTCTCAATTTTGATTATGATGGAGTAATTTATCTGGTCCCATATTTGTGATAATTCTTTTCCTATTCTGATTTACAAATTGTTTTTGTTTTGATCATTGATAAAAATTTTCTGCTTGAGGACCATTTTACTATCAGAGAACTATCTGTTTTACCTTTTGTTTTGTTATATCAACTGTTTGGATTAAAAAGATTTCAGAAACAGTGTTTTTCCCTTCTTCTTTCTAAAGATATGAATTTAGTGACGTAGAGCAATTGGGGTTTTTTGAGACGAGAGTAGAAGTTAATCTTCTTTATCTATTTCATTTTTATTGAAACTTGTTAGGTGATGATGTGTTTGTTGGGTCAGATATAAATACTAAATATTTCTCCAACAAATAATTTCTCAATCAAATTTGAATATCAAATTAGGGAACTAAATAACTGATTAAATGAATATCACAAAACTGTAACGAATCAAATCCAAATACGAGGGTTTTTAGAATCAGATATAAATTTGAATACAGCTAAC
This sequence comes from Agave tequilana, assembly GCA_038442645.1. NCBI lineage: Eukaryota > Viridiplantae > Streptophyta > Magnoliopsida > Asparagales > Asparagaceae > Agave > Agave tequilana. Next base: position 56,499 of record JAVJIF010011867.1, on the reverse strand, counting down.
TAAATTGGACCAAAATCCAATAGCCCATTATTCTTTTTTCCTTCAATTTGATACCACCCCTAAAACACGTTATGTGCTTTCATTAATCATTTCTCTTTCCTGTAGATACTAATTTTTTCCATTGATCAGTTTTACATTTTTCGTAAATGTGGTTGTCTCATGTTTGAGGCTCAGAGTCTATTGAATTGTCCATCTGTAAATTATATTCACTTGGTTATGTTTTTGCCTCATTCTTATTTAATGTTCATCAGGAATAATAAACTGGATATAGTGTTTAGTTTTGCTGTAGAAAATTTGAATTTTGCAGACCTTATGTGTGTCTGTTGTGTTAGCATTTGTTAATTTGTCTTACTATTTCTTGTTCTTTGCAGTTACTGGTTCATTAAATTTGAATAGCTGTCATGGATAATGGGGAAATTGAGAGTGCAGATGAGGAAATGCCTGCACATAGAGGACGACCGTATAGTCCGGTGACATCCAATGACCGACCAGTTATCAAATGTCTTCGATGGAGACTAGCTCTCGTTCAGAAATTTCATTAAAGTATGTTCTTTGCATTCAGAGATCATTTATTTATTATTAATTTTTTCATTGAATGTAACCAAATACCACATATCTTCACCCCACTACCACCCACCCTATGGTCCACGCCCACACAAGAAAGGGAAAAAAAAAAAAAAAAAGAAAACAAGGAAGAAGCTGCTATAAGTTAATTTTTTTAAATTCATGTGTATGTTGTCTGCCTAATTGGTGGGAACTTCTGACCTTTTCTCTCCTTTAGTGTAGTGATGCATTGTATTATTACTTATTTTATAAAATGACTGATATGATGCATAGTTTATTTGAACGACGACATTTTGTATCTCTCACTTATTATTTAAAAAACCTGACCTGATTCATATATTATTTATTGCTTGGTGTTAAAGAAGGAATCTATGGACAACGACTGAACAAGTAAATCTTGGATAGCCCATAAAGCCTTTGTCAAGCTAAAGGGCACGTGGAGCATACTTGGTACTCGGGTGAAAGAAAAAGGATACAATATTAAAAAACAATTCCAAGAATGAAGACATTAAGTGAATTGGAGGTACACACCCACAAAAAAAAAAAAAAAAAAAAAAAAAAATTAAGAGAGAAGAAAACTTAAATGCAAATATTCACTGGAGCATGTTTGCGTTTTTTTTTTTTTTTTTGCTTAGGCAATGCCTTATATAAGCATGGAATAACTGTAGAACATCCAATAATGAGAATGGCATGGAGTCCTCTGTGAATTTTTTTGGTTAGGCAATGTCCTTATACAAGTGGAGATTGTTTCGAAAGTTAGTTGGCCACAACATTTTTTTGGTTTTGTATCCATAGTGCAATATCAGTATGGGAATTGAGAGATGATCTTGGATACCAAAAAGTAGGCAAGTCTGTCCCTAAGTAACTCTTTCACTGGAAAAGCATAACCTGTACATCAGAATTGCACTTGATTAAACCCTGAAAAGAAGAAGAAGCACATTAACTATATGTCATAATGCGCTTGTCGGAATTAATTGTGTAATGAAGGTGAGCGGGAGTCCAATTTAAGCTGGTGTACACGTGGGGAAGAAGAACGAAAGAAATTGACAGAGAAGAGGGCAATGGAATAAGCAGACTCAATAATAGGAATACACTACAGGTGCACAGTCTCAAAGAATTCTCAAGTTGGGACTGCATGGGAACAACAAGAAAACAGTTTCAGAAAGAATCTCAGTAATTGGTATTGGTCAGTTGTAAAACCTTGACCCTAAGTTTTGACAAGTGTCAATTAAAATTATAATGTCCGAATGGTTGCTTTTACTGCTGTTGACACCAATAAGAAGAATATTCTCTAAAATCCTGAAATTTATGTCTTAAATTCTGCTTGTACGGGTGAATCCAAATCACTATGGGAGTCAAGTCAATTGCCTCGCTTAATGGTATGCTATATGCTTGAACTATATCCTTATGTCTACATGTCAATTCTAAGTCATAACAAATTATGTTATGCCCTTAGAATCGAGTAGTGGGTGTGTGGGTGTGGGTGTGTGCGTGCGTGCGTGCGCGTATTCCTTTAATTTTTTGGTAACTTGTGCTGGACTTTTCTAATGATATCATGGATGGGTACCCAGTATTGACTTCCATTTAACTACATTGTAGCTTATAACCATAAAGCTTTGGCAGGCATTTGAAGCACCGATGATCATGTAACTCGTGTTGGAACATGACTCCACCCATATCCTGGTGCTTTTACCTGTAATTTTAACTTCATTGGGATCTCACCTTTTGGTTACTTAGCAGTTAGCATAGTGGGTAAAAGTCACTAAGAAGCTACAGTCATTAGTACTGCTAGATTGCAGTTACGGGTCAGGAAGAAATGCCGATATGTGTAAACTTGTTTGAAGGCTAAGTCTGAGAACTAACTATTGGTTTCTTTGATGTTATCAGGTAATGGAAAAGCTTCAAATAAATGCTATACTTGTTAACTATTATATATCATCTCTTTGCCATATGTTGCACTGTGGTTGTCACATTAATACTGAAAAATAGGTGAATACACTTTCAGGATGTTCAAAGCTCAGCATGGGCATCATAGAGCTTAAAACCAAACTGGCTTTTCTTATTTTTGAAGTCATGGTTGATAAAAATGTGTGAAGAAGGAAAATTCTAAAGGCGCAAAATGATGTCACTTGAACTTGAGATGAAAACCTCAATGTAGTTTGATAATTGAGGCTAAAGGAGAAAGGAACCCTAAGTTTTTCTGAAAGGATCATAGTAGGAAGAGAAGGTGAAACAGTAAACTAGTAGTCTGGGATTGCTTTGCATTGGTTAAAATTTGAGCTCATAGAACAAACCATAGCAATAAATGAATAAGAAAGTACGTGGACTTGGTATCTTAGAATGGAGGTTGAAACTGGGAAGACATTCATCTTTGGAGGTGTTTTGATTGGACTAATCAGGGATCCACTTTTAAGCATGGTAAGATCCTATCCTGCAAATTATGTTGGCTGTCTTTGGGAGGATTAGTGTAGAATTCTGGAGCCAAACCTAAACTTTAATTGTTTATTCGAAAGTGCTATAGCAGGCTTTTCAAAATTCCCAACTTGGCGATCTTCCAGATATCACTTAGCAAAAATGAGATTAACGTTTAGAAAAGGTGCTGAATCTGCTTGGACTCTTATTCTATAACTTCTTACAAATAATCATAGGCAATTTTGAGCCATCTAACAAAGCGGCATGGGTACCCCCACTGCTTATATGACAAGCAAAGGGATTGACACTGGATATAGAACATGAGCTTTCAGGTATCTATTGACAAAAATGAGATTAAGGTTAAGAAAACGTGCTGTATATGTTTGGCATTTGAGTCAACAGACAATCATGGGGCAATTGAGTCATCTAAAATCTCATGAGAACCACTGCATCACTGCTGCTGACAAAATCCATAGATTCCACACACAGGGATTGACACTAGATATACTTATCAGGCATAGGAAGACTTGTACCGTACCCCAGGTGTAAGGTGTAACCCATGTGAAGTGCAGTATGTTAGCGACACTCACACCCTACTGTCCCTTGTCTCTGCTTCCCACCAAGCAAGCGAGGCGTGCCACATTGAATGGTTCTAACCGGCAGAGTAACGGGTTATCCCTGTTGATTTATTTAATCCTTTCATTTTCCCCCAATCTCCAAACCCCCATCTTCAATTGCAAGCCCCTGCAGCTTCCACTTGTCTACAGTTTCTAATGTCTCTCTCTCTTTCCTCCCAAGTTGTTGATGGTCCTTGGCTGGTTGACAGCCGATGAGCCTCCTAACTGCCTCTGTGTAGACAAGCATGCTCAAAGAGAAAAAGAGAAAAGAAAGGGGGAAAAACAGACACCCACACACACACAAAATTTGAATTTGAATTTTTTCTTAGGATCGTGTTTAATAGTGCATCAATCTCTTTCTTTCTTGTTTCTCTTCTTACCTCTTATTCTTCTTTGTTTCCTCAATGTGTTCTGTTCTTCTCATCTTTTCTCTCCATGCTCTCTTCCTTTTCTCTTATGTTGTGCTGTCATAGCCATTGTTTTAGAGAAGCGCTCCATTCGTCAGTGTCTACACTTTTCTTTTCCTTTTTAATTATGTTTGTGGTTTAAATTTGATGAATTAATTTAAAAATCATACTTCTTAAAAAAAATGCACCTTGCGCCTTGACTACGCATGGAATGTAGTTTTTTTGAACTTACTCCGACTATGGCTTGATGTTGCCAATAACTATTAGGTCAACAAATCTAAAGAGATCAAAAAGGTCCCCACCATGCGCCCGTCTCCAAATCGCCATACAATGAGGATATAAGCAGATGAAAGAATGCAAATATGCAACTAATAAACTGTCCCAGATAAAAGGAACATTTATTCCTTTAGTCAGCATAGAATGCAAATATACAGCAAATTTGCACTCATAAATTGTCCTAGATAAAAAGAACATTTTATTCTTGTGATCAGCATGACGAAAAGAGTATTCTAGGACTACATATTTAACTAATTTATTCTCTTACTGTGCAATTTATAGTACACTGTTAAGATCAAAATCTTTTGTGAAGTCTTAATAGACTTAGTTGTGTTGTTTTCCCCAGTCAGTAATTTCTTGCACTATATCCTATTATGTTCTTGTCCTTAAGGAACTGCTGATACTGTGACGACAAAATTATACATCTAATTTTATGACTATTGTAGGAATATTAGAGTGAAGTCTGATGTAGAAACTACTGCCAATGGAATGGAGGGTTCTTCTCATACGCGTGGCAGACCATATGGATCTCAAAATGAATCAAAACTGGAGTTGTTTGGTTTTGATTCCCTTGTTAATATATTGGGCCTTAAGAGGTATGTGAAGAGAATCCTATACTTTTTCATAAAACTTTATTATTCGATGCACAGTTCTTTCCATTGTATTAACATGTGTAAGTGTGTTGAGTTCTGAACCAATGGGATTTCATTTGCTTCAATATTTTAATCGATTAAGTAATTACAGTATGACAGGGGAACAAATTCCAGCACCTTCTAGTCCCAGAGATGGGGAGAATGTATCTATTACTCTTGGACGCACCAAGGTATATTACCTCACTGCTCTGTTTGCATTTCTTAAAATAAATTCTAATATTAGGTAGGTTGCATTTGAGTAGTATCAACCATGCTATTATGCAATCCCTTACAGATTTATTAATCTTTTCTTGCAACTGTTTTGATGTGTGTGTTTTCTGATGTTCATGTTAACTGTTGATGAGTGTGAATAAGCAAAGACTGTTGACCACTAGGCAACAATTGATACAATTATGTCCAGGTGTTGCTGGAGTGTGGTGCGGTGAAGTTGGTGCTTGGGGTGTATGCCACGTCTAAGCTGAATTGACTATGTTGGAAGCCTGCCATTGACTATGTTGTGGCTTTGCTGTAGGATGCAAAGAAGAGTATGAAAATCTGCTAGGATAATTAGAGTCACTAAAAGTCTACTGTAGACATCAATAAAGAAAAGGAGGAGAATGGATTTGATACTCCACTGTGGTTGGGTGATTATATCTGGATCCCTATAAATGTCATTTGTATGAAGTAATTCAAAAGAACTTATCTAAAGAAGCTGTTCTGAGATGCAGCGACTACATGGACTGGAACCCCATGTCTGTGACCAGATTACTATGTTGTTTCTGCAGTACAAGAATGCAAATGGCATGCTAGGGAAAGCACTAGCCGTGTATGGAAGTTCAGTAGTTCCAATTGACTGATACAAATTTAGTCTTGAATTATTGGTATCTGGTTGTTCCCTGTACCTGATTCTTTTGGAAATGGCTTATCGGTCGGGCTTCGATTGCAGTGAAATACACGTGAGACATGTTCATGAAGATGTAAGCCTCACAAATAGCTCTATTTGGTGCGTGAGGAACTGGAGCTTCTTTGATGGGGATAAAAAGCTAGCCAACTTTAGGATTGTTTTTCTTTAGGGATAAGAAAATTACTTTTGTGATTTGTTAGCCAGTGTACTTCTTTCTCTAAGATTCCAATGAAGAAGCAAAATAGATTAGGTTCCAATAAAATTTCTTTCTCCTGAAAGTGAAGGCACCTAGCGAAGGCAGTTGAGAAGGGTGAAGGAAAGCATAGGGTGCTAGCCAAAGAGGTTAGTAAAGTCCCAAGCGTGGCCGGCAAAGGACGCCCCTTTTGATGATGAAGATGTAGATGAAGATGTCATCCCAGGTAAGGATGGTCACGAACATTTGTTGGAGAAGGCTTCAGGAGTCAATGAAGCTTAATTTGGAGCTTGTATTGCCATTACCACTGCAATTGCTGGTGCTTCCAGCTTTCCTCGTGTTTTTCTAGTGACGAGAGTTATTTGGCACTGATAAGGAGATGGAGGTGGATGAGAGATCAATGGGTGGGAAAAAATGGAGAACCAGTTGGAGGGAGGTATAGAGGAGGCAAAGATGGATGCATTAAGGGGGAGCAAATGGGGGGATGGGCGGTTGGAGGGATTGCGGCATTATGAAGGACAGAATGAAAGAGAGAGGTGGTGACTATATGAGTGGTGAGGGCGAGGGAGGAAAGGAGATGGATGGATGATGAGGAAACATAAAAAGTAGTAGTTAGTTTCTACTTTTAGATGTTAGATAATGGTTCTGATTTTTGCTAGAGACTCGGTTCTCCCTTATGTATCTCTTATCTTTTATTCTTTCAATATATGTCCAAAATTAAGTAACTCCACAAATTGGTGGTTTATGCTTCTGGATCTTGGTGAAGTCTCGAGTTACTTTTCTAGAATGCATATATGATTGGAGTTTTTTTTGGTCGGATGACTCTGCATGATATATTAAATTAAGATCTCAATTTTCAGAAAAGCTGATTTTTGATATTGGTTCTCTTGGCCAACATAATATGTATCATGTGGGTGATAGTGTGACTTTGAAACTTCTATTTTGCTTTTATTAGTTCTTTATATTTCTTTTTCCTTCAGCTACAATTTTAATTACTGTTACCTGTTTATAACAAATAATTTTAGCCCACAAGCTTACGTGCTGGCTACTTATGTAAGTGATTTGATTTTGTTTACAGGAAACTGGTCCAAAGCTGGGGACTATGATGGGTGTGTTTGTACCATGCTTGCAGAACATCTTGGGTATTATCTACTATATCCGTTTTTCTTGGTAATTTTCCTCTTCCAATTGATGTGATTTTTTGGAAATGTTTGATGCAGAATTCAATCTTAGGTTGTTTCAAATGCAGTAGTTAAGTAAAGTTGAAAGTTTCAATTGTTCAAAATAATCATTGAACATTGTAAGAGAAATACCAACAACTTAAAATCAGTGCTCATCTGTTTTTAATCTTCTCTTCCTTATCCTTTTAGCAATATAATTCATCATTAACAAATGTGGGAGATATGTCTTATGTGGTGGATCGATATTTATCAAGCCATATGAGGTACTTTTGTCCCTATAGATTTTGATTTCACCTGTATGACTCTTTTGTTGCTGAACTACGGACTGATGCCTTGCCACACTTTCAAATGACCTGGTCACCCTTGTATTACAAAGATTACATAAAGAGCTAGCAAAATGTATCACTTTAGCAGAACTCTTCCGGATCTATTCATCTGGTGGACAGAAACAGTTCTTGCCATCCGTTGCTCTTACTGTAAAGTGTGAATCGCAAATACTAGGAAAAATTACATTGGAAGATGACACACAAACACACATTCACCCCACCACGGCCGCCGTTGCCGAGAGAAAGTGGGGTAATGCAATAAACTCTATTTAGAAAGACAAACCTGGAAAATTGTGTATTTTTTAGTAAAATGGTTATCCTTTCTAAAGTTTAAAACACATATTTATGTTTTTTTACCTTTTGATTTATTTTTTTGACAAAGTATTTAATATCAGATTTATAGGTATTATTTTTGGGGCATTTCGTTTCAGCCACATAAGTCAAACCGTTATTAGGAAAAAACTCGCGCGCATAATTTTATTCGCTTCAATCACATCCTTTTTTAAAGTAAGGATATGCACCCATGTGTCAAGCGCTGAAGCGCTCATCAGCGATGAAAAACGAAAATGCTCTTAAGTAATCACTTCAAAAAAAAGAGGACCACTTCGAAAATGCGCTATTTCTAAGGACTGCGATTATGGTCGTAGTCCTCACAAAATGATCATAATATAAACGACTACAATTATAATCACAGTCCTAAAAAAGTGCCTTATTTCTTAGGGTCCTCACAAAATGATCACAACCCTATTTCTGAGGATTGAGGGCTGCAATCATGATTGCAGTCCTCACAAAATACACTATTTATGAGGACTGCGATCATGATCACAGTCATCTTTATTAGATCTGTGACCATGATCACAATTTTCATAAAAATATCTTATATGTGGGTCTTTACGAGGACTGCGACCATGATCGCAGTCTTAAAATAGGACTGTGAACATGGTTGTAGTTTTCACAAAATGTCTATTCTTGAATTTTTGTGTGGATTGCCATCATGGTCACAGTCCTCTTTATTAAGATTACAATCATGATCACAGTTATCATAAAATGCCTTATTTCTGAGTCAGTCATCACAGAGGACTGCGATCATGATTCACAATCCTCATATCAGTATCGTCATTATTAGCAGACTCCTGTCCACTGACATCTAATGATTCCTAATATTTTTCAGATCTAAATACAAACAACTCATTGCGAGCATGAATAAAAAAAATCTGCAAAAGGTCGATCCGCGAATATCTCTGCGTCGGGGTCAAGGTTAAGGGGAAAGCAATGTCAGGGATGACGGGGAAGGGTTAAAGAGGAAATAAAAATAAATAAAGAAGTAGTGGTTGGGCAGAATCAATTTATGTAGATACGGATGAGGCTGTAGCAAACAAAATTATGAAGTTGAGTTTTTTTTCTGATTATGAAGCAAAGCAGGTGGTTATAGTAAAATATTCCAATATTTTCCCCAAAATTTTCAATCTTTGCCATGAAATCTTGTAGAACTTTGTTGATAAGCTATTCCTATTAGTGCAACTAATAGAAAACAAGCAAAATTTGTATAACTTTATAATGTATACATATTGCGTTGTGCGCCCCCCAGCAACACGCATATGGGCACACATGCATACAAATTATAGCCAACATATAGAATTTGACGGTCGGCGTACCCTTGTTTTTTGTTCCTTTCTTTTCTTTTTTTTTTTTCTTGTGAGCTGAATTTAAAACAAATTAATTTCGTTATCCAATCTTTTCATGCTTTCATTGGCCTTTTCAATTTTCGACAAATGTTTTGTTCATATATTAATAAACACTATATTTTTCACTCTAGTGTTTTGTCATATCACATTTTGCTAACTATGGTCTACTAGAAAGAGAGTATATATTTTAAAAATTTATCAATCTTATTCTTTTAGCTCAATTGGAGAGGAATATATTGACCAAAAAAATGTATGCATTGCTTGTTTGAATCATATCTAGTATGTTTATCATAGTTAGATGAGTGATAAAACTATAACATATTTTGCTAGGTTTCTAGAGACATGGGGTGTACTCAATATGGTATGGACACATTTCTGTTCCTCAACAACATTTTTTTTATGCCTTTACATCTGCTATAACTTGGACTGTATCCCCTTCTTTGATCATTTATTTTATATGGCATGCACTTAATCTAGATTCATTTTCCATGCCTTGTTTCTTAAACTAGGATTTTGTTTCCCTTTGTAGGATTGTGGGTATGGCTGGCATTGGTGAAGGTCTCATGCTGGTTGCTTTTTGTGGCTCTTGCACATTTTTAACTTCAATATCATTAAGTGCAATTGCTACTAACGGAGCAATGAAGGTACTGCACACCCAAAGAGGCTTGGTGGTTATGGTTATTATCATTTCCTCTGGATTTTTCATGAAGATTTGTGATGCTAGGGGTAGACCAAACAATAACCTAGAGATGGTTTCTGATTTGATGCCCTGAAATGAATGCAAAATGTGTGTTTGTTATATTATAAACACTTAAAATGAGAATCGTTTTATTCAGGAAGAGCAGATAGTTGACAGAAGAAGATCAGCCTTTGATTTGACCTAACCAATTTTTCTAGCTAAAATTTACTCATAAACAGCTGGTTGGGGTGTATAACCTTATCCCTAGGCTCTCCATTAAGTCTAGAAACTCTCCTGTGTAAAAACGAATCTCCACAAGTAACCATAAGATTTATGCTTTTCTCAACTTTTTTTGGAACATCCCATCTTGAGTACCTGTTCTATTCTTTTATGTTCCTTCAGCTTCTTATTCAATAGAACTTGAGGTTTAACAACTTTCCTTGTTAGATCCTTATATCATGGTTCTCGTCTTGAATTTCTTCTTTATAATAGGAAGTTATATCCATCAATCCTCTATCCTACCTGTAATAATGGATACCATAGTTGTTTATTTCACAAATGAAATGGCCTTGAGGGGAAAAGTTATTGTGGCTGACCCCAAAAACCAAAAATCAAGAGACATACTTTATTGTTGTTGTCATAGTTAGTAAAATGTGATCGTAAAAAGGAAGCAGGCAGTATGACATTTTTTATCTGTATGAAAAAGAAAAGACAGAAAAGAGAATATAAAAAAAAAACTAGGTAGTAAATTAATTGTGTTCTCAACAATTCATTTCTGAAAAATGGATGTAAAAAGAGTATATGTGCTAAAATATGCTGGTTATCTATTTGTCTCTGTGTAAAGTATTAACTTACTTGACAGCAATACCCTGTGATTTTATACAAATATACACACTTTCATGTCTATTTTGCATGTTTTCTATTGCTTGAATTTGTAAAAAAGGTTTACTAACAGCCCCTCTGAAGCCCTCTGAAATTATGACATCTAAGATAACAACTATTGGTAAGAAAAACATTAAATTAGCTTAACTAACTTTCCGCCTGTAAGTATAGAAAGTGTAGAACTGCTTTTAAAAGGGTTAATTATTTTTCCTGAAGGATGTAAATCTTCTGCCTCTCTTTTCTAATGAGTCCATGTGCTCTGGTAGTCTGGTTCATGCATGCGTGCGTGATTGTCAGTGTGTGTTTCTTAAAAAAGTGAGGGATTCCTGGATTCTTAACCAACCAAATAATAATTTACTGGCTCATAATTATGGAATTTGAAGGGGAATTGTAGCTTGTCATGGTCTTCTTGACATAGTTTTTCAGCAGAATATCATTATCATCTCATTATCCAATCCCATTACATCAAAATGGATAGCATCAAAATAGGTTGGCTGTGGAGCACGATTCAAAGTGGAGAAATCTCTCAAAGAATTGATGAACTTTGTACAAGTGGGCGTCAACTTGACTCACCATTAATGTATTAGTTCCACACTTCTAGCTGAGGAACTTATGAGCAAGTGAGGTCTATCCCATAGAGCCATGTTGTAGTTGGTTAGTAGATAAACCTAATGGTTTAGACTCACACGAGTAGTTGGTGAGTAGATATACCTAATGGTTTAGATTCACACAACCAAGGAAAACCTTCTAATTCCTCTTGGTTGTAGAAAGGTTTAGATGAAGTGGAAAGATGATAAAAGTGGCTTCTAGAGATTTAAAGAAATAGAAGTCCTCGGGAAAAACCGACATTCATTTTTCTCTTCAATTTTTAAGGGTGTAGAATCCTAAAATCCACATTTTGCCTTTTCTAAAAGCTAGAAGTCATTCTCTCATTTCTTACTCTCTCTCTCTCTCTCACTCTTTCTCTGTTTGTGTGTGTCTATTTTTAAATTACTTTGGGATAAGTATAGTATCGTAAGGACTTAGAACTTGTCTATCAAAAGGAGCGTCAAACATCTAGGAAGCCACATCCATTGACACGTGTCTCGAACCGTACATCATTCCTTAAAAGTAAGATATGAGACAATGATAACAACAGAATTTGACACCACCCTCAAACTAAATCCAAACACGCACAAGGGATAGTACCAACGTTCTAAAGAGCAAAAAGTGTAGCATAACGGAAGAGTGCCGCTATAGAGGAAAGCGGACGCTACAACGGGATGGGTATTTAACTAAATATACATAACTAATGCATACGTGATATATATATATATATATATATATATATATATATATATATATATATATATATATATATATATATATATATATATATATATATATATATATATATATATATATATATATATATATATGGATACATATTTTTGGGTTTAAAGAATTAAAAGATAGGAAATTTTGATCAATGAAAGAGATATAAATTGTTATTTAGACCACAATTGAATCAAAGTGATGATTTATATTTTATAAGCCATGGGCGGAAGAAAGTTTCAATGCCCGAGATATTCTCAAACATCACACTTAATAATTGAAACTTGAATGTTGAAAACATTCAAAAATTCCAATATGAAAAATTATGAGATCTTCCATCAAATAAGTGATCCCTTTGAAAGAAATTTGAAAAAAACTTACTTGAAGAAAAATTCGCGGAAAGACAAAAGCTAACATTGTTGTTGATCCCAACAGAGAAGAAGTCGATAAGAAGTTGACTAATTCGCTTTGACTACTTATCACTCTGATTGCTCCCTCCCATCGCTGCTCGCCATCACTACAGGAGAGAGAGAGGTGCTCGACTTTTTAGGATGAGTTGGTGGTAGGTGTTATAAATTTTTAAAGCGGGTTGGGTTTTTTGCAATTAACAAGTTAAGAATATTTTGATGCTAACCCGCTTTTTGCCTCTTTTTTGCGGGTCAAAAAGCCTACTTTAGCGGGTTTATGACAGCTAAAGTGGCTGCTATAACTTTCATCTGCTTAGTTGTTCAGCATCATGTTAAAGTGTAGTGGTTTATTATTGCAACGCTAAAGTGACCGCTAAAAATGCTATTTACAACAACACTGGTTAACACTGATCAGTTTAAATTGAAAATCAAATTAAACCAAATCGGATTGGGAAAACCAGTTTGTTTTCAGTTCTCAAAGAAAATAGTTGGTTAAAGAAAACAGAATAAAAAATCTTAATAATTACATATGTGTAATTTTTATGTGTGTAAGTATATATTAGTGAACATAAATATAGTTTAGATATTAATAGATACATCAAATATATGTTAACTGATGTCAAATATATTATAAATTTGAACATTGTATAAAAAATCATACTATTGGCCATGGATTTTTCGTCAAGAAATTAAAAAGCAACTTGTTTTGACGTGATTTACCGGTGCACTGTCGCCAAAAAAATAAATAAATCAAAGTTTAGATTTTTTTTTTTTTTGTAAAAGTGGTTAATTTGTCGGCACTCGATGGTTTGCTTTTTAGTTTCTAGGTAGTTCATGTGTGGTAGATTTCTTACAATGGCACAAAATTTCAATTTTGGAATGTCGATTTTAAATTTGGTGTGGGAGTTTTTGAATTTTGGATTGATCCTTCTGAAAGTACTCCTGTTTAACTCTATATATGTTTATAAAACTAGCACATCAGAACACCTGGTGATTAGCAGTGAGCATACATACGTACCAAGAATAGAAAGGGAAAAAAACCAAATGAAACCTTAATGATTAATGTTTATATATTATAATTTAAACCAAACAAACATTTCCGGAAGTCTAATCCAATACCCCCATCCTAAGACAATCCCATGATATCCTTCACATGTTTCAAATGTGTTTAGGTTGTGTTTAATATTGTGTACCCTTTGTCAAAGGATCTTGCTATGTTTGTGAAAGCCATATATAGCTTTGGTTTATTCCACATGCTATATTTAGGATTTATTTTGTAGCCAATATAGCTCTACCATGTGATATTTTTGGTTCTTTAAAACCGATAAGACTTTGAGGTATCTGAATATTTGTGTTGGGCAAGTTCTGTGCAAGTGTTGATATGTGTTCAGACCTGGATACCGGGCATTGGCTACTAGATAGATCAGTGAGAAGCAACATTGGCTACTAAATTTTAGTGATTGATATAATTTTAACCTGAACTTTCAGGGTGGTGGTCCATATTATCTTATTGGTCGAGCCCTTGGTCCAGAAGTTGGGGTTAGCATTGGATTGTGTTTCTTCCTCGGGAATGCTGTTGCTGGAGCCATGTAAGTTTCTTTAATATCAACTTGTCCTTAATCCAATTATGCATTATGCCATGTGTTTATTTATTCTCTTACACTTGATCATTTAGGCAAAGTTCAGTGTTTTGTATGGTTGATTCCACTTTTGAATTGGGTTCTTTTCAATATTGTTAGAAAAGTTACTGTTTCCTATTACTTTGTGTATATCTAGACGTCAAGACAAAACAGTTCAATAAAAAATTACTATAAGATCTGGATAAAGATTACTAACTTTTCAAAAATGTTAAGAGAAATTTGTCTAGAATTATACGGCTTTAGTCCACATTGATTCCAGTATTTTCCTCTCTTATTAACTTATGAAATATTGTAAGAATGGTGAGGAGTGATTGCAGTCACTGTGTTGTATATGTATTAAAGAAGTTGGTAATATTTTACTTATGTGTGACATTCCCAACAATAAACGAACAGTTCTGTGATGTTTTTTCAGGTATGTCCTGGGAGCGATAGAAACATTTTTAGATGCTGTCCCAAATGCTGGATTTTTTAGAGGTAACTAAGTTGATAACTGCATCAAGTTTCTAGCTATTCTTTTGTATAGTGGTAATTTTCTACTCTATTCCTTTGGATCCAAATATGCAAGTGCGATTCCAAACATAAGCTGGTTGGTTTCCCTTTATTTATGTGAGCTAGCTGTTTTCCAGTCTAATATTTTGCAGCCCATCTTGTCATGATTTTCTGTTCATGATCTGGATCATTCAAAGCCTATTTGATCTGGATTTGACAGTGGATAAAGGATCTAGCATGATCTTAACAATTGGATTTTACTAGTCGAACCACGGGTCTTGCTATCCAATCATACTAGTTCATTCTCATCAAAGTTGTAAAACCACGATGGTACTAAAACTGACTTCTTTACTTTTCTTCTTACTTTTAAAATATGAACTTTTATATGACAAACTTACTCTAATTATTGGTAGGAACTTTAAGTAATTAAATTGTAGTTACTTGTTTAAACATGAACTTACAGTAATCTAAGTGGATTTTACAAGTCAAAATGTGGATCTTAAATCAATGTTTGTATTACATTTGGGCTTGAATCCTTATATGGGAAAGCATATGTAATGAAGACACATTTTGTTAAACATGATTTTCATTATTGAAGGAAAAATTGTGTTTAACCCCGAGTATTTCCCCAGTGTGTTCCCGCCCCTTTCTTTTTCCCATGCCAACCCCCACTCATATACATCTTTTGTGTATCCTAGCCCTTGCTTATGTAGTTCTGTGAGCTTGTATATTTGGGTGGGACACATTTGCCATTGTGCCTCCCACTCTCATGCTCTTCTTTTATCTTCTCTTTCAACCCTAAAATCTAAAAATCTCAATTTTCTCTCCATATCTCTGCTAAAAAGAACCTAAAAAAAGGTTTTCCTTCTTTCATCTTCTCTGCATCTGAGATATAAAAACGTTCATGTTCTTCCAAACCTAAAAATCTAAAAGAACTCATCCCAATCTCATCCTTTCTCATTTTCTAAATTGTTTTTCTCTTGGATTTGAGAAACTAAATTCAAACGACCCATTTTCTCTCTTTTTTCTCGATCTCACATTGAAAAACCCCCAAAGATTTAAAAAAAGCTCATCTTTTTCTTCTCAATTCTCATCTCTCATATTTTAGAAGCTAAACCCAAAAAGACCACTCTCTCTCTCCCTCACTAAACTAAAAAAAAACCCTCAAAGATTTAGGAAAAAACTCATCTATTTCTCTTTTCTTCTCTCTATCTTCTTCAGCTCCCTTCCTTTTGTTTCATTGTGGATCATATCAAACAACTATGGGTTCCTGGTCGTTAGATCACAATTTCTCCATTAAGCTTATTAAAGGTGTCTCTGTTTTAAAGAAAATTGCAAATTCTTCATTGAATTATTTTCTTTTTGAAAAAGTTCTGATGAAAGTTTAAAGTTTTCTTTTTGAAAAAAGCTACCATTTTGAAATATTTTAAGTGTTGAAACTTTTCATTAAATGAGTTTTCTTTAAAGAAGAAAGATGAAGAGTCTCGCTTCTGTGTAAATTGTTTGCTTTCTTGTACAATTTGTTCACTTTTTATGTAAACTGTCTACCTTTCATTGTAAATTATTTACTCTTTTCATGCTAACATATTTTTAATCTTAATATTATGTTGTTCAATTTTATTTCTAAATGTTTATTGTTTATATGTAAACTATTTACCTTTGTTTTAAATCGTCCAATCTTGTCTTTAAAATATCTACACTTACATTAAACTATCTATTTTTATTTTTAAAATATCTATATTTAAAATGTCTACATTTACATATGAATTATCTATCTTTAATTTAAATTATCTATATTTATTTCTAAAATAACTATATTTATATGTAAAACTTCTGTATTTGTTTTAAATTATCTACCTTTTAGCTCAGTGTGACACCTTTTAGATTTCTCTGTGTATTTATTCTGAAATTGTCTACTTTTTAGTTCAATATTTCTACCTTTCATATGAAACTGTCTATCTTTTAGTCCATTCTATCCTTTGAGATAAGTATATCTACTTTATGAAATTGTCTACTTTTTAGCTCAATTTGTCTACTTTTATTTCAATATGTCTACTTTTGATGTAAAACTTTTCACTTTTTATTTCAGTATGAATACATTGCATATAAAATTTTCTCCTTTGCCATTTACATAAAACTGTCTACCTTTTAGTTCAATATATATGCCTTATATAATGAATTTTCTATCACTATATCTATCTTTCTCATATAAGTTGTCCTCTTTTTTGTTCAATGTTTACCTTTCATAAAACTTTTTGCCTCATAGTTCAATATATGTATTATTCTCAAATTAGTTTGAACACTTATTGAGAATATTGTTGCGATAAAAGAATTCTTGAATTTTAATTTATAAGAAAAATAGCCTATTATAAATGTGTTTACAAGAATAAAAGAAGTTTGGCATTATAATTGTTCCATCTAAAAAATATGCATGTTACAATATATTCCCTCCTATGTTAAATAGAACATCTCCTAAATTTATTTTGCTAACTAAATTTTATACAAGAAAAAGGTAGACAAACTATGATGTGTTTACAAGAAACAAGTGGACAATTTCTTGTATAATAAGCATATTAAAAGTTTAAGACAAGAAATACCAGCATTAAATGCTATTGTAGCCTCAAATCTCACAAAATCTCACATTTTCAAGGCTTTATTTAAAGAAAATCCTACAAGACAACGAAGGTGGACAACATGATGCTATATGTGGACATTTTCCAAGCATGCTCCTTTTTCTGCATGTTGGCGCCTCACATGTACCCATTCGTGCCAACACGTTCTGACCCACTTTTGTAATACTTGTGGGGACAAGGGTCTAATCACGTGTTGAACTTGGTCAAGGGGGTTTTTGCACGAGAAATAGGCAAGGGGACGGGACACACAAGGCAAAGTATAGAGGGGGTTAACCATATTTTTTTGTTCTTTGAAACCAGTTTTGTGGAAAGTTGAAGTTGGGAACAGGCGAACAACAAAGTGGCAAGGTGTTTCTTTAGCTTCAGTCACTTTAGCGACAAAAAACATCGACACTATACTTTAAAAGTAAAAACAAGATAGGGAAAATTAGATGAATCTGAAAGGGAAAATTAAACAAAAACAATATTTTTATATGGTTTGTGTGTAACTAGAAATTTTATGTATGATTTATATGTGAAACTATGACATTAGTTAGCTCTTTTGTTGTTTCATTTATGAAGTATTTAAGGAAGACAAAAATGAGAAAGAGGATAAAAGGAGGAAGAAAGTAAAAGGGGAAAATTAGGATTCTAAAGTGAAAGGTGAAAAACAATGTAAATATAGGAAAAATAAAAGGAGGAAGGAAAGATGAAATTTAAGCTATTTTCTTTTATTAAATGCTTAATAATTTTACTTTCTATTTATTATTCATTTTTTAGTTACATGAGAGGCCCATATACTTGGTTGTATATGTTATGGAATATTAGGAGTATGCCAATTACTATTTTAATAGTCAATTATAAGTTATTGGTATGAAATAGCCTTCAATTAGCTCTCTTAGTAGCCACAATCATGCTTTGTATAGCCTATATAAAGGCTGAATTGAGTGAAAAAGATTCATGAAGAGTAAATGAAAGACAATGAAAGTTGAGTTTAACGCAAACCCGTTGTCATCTTCTCCGGTCTTTATTATCGTTTTTCTTCTTTTTTCTTTGAGCTTCGTTATTTTGATGTTAGCTAGGATTTCTCGATTATGATAATAAGAGTTAGAATTTTATGATTATTGGCTTCATCCTGCTTGGTAGAAGGACACAGTGGATATGTGGCTAATTGGGTTTAGAGGTAGGGGGTTGTTGGAAGTAATTGCTTGCTGTCGAAAACTAATAGAGAAGAAACAAAGTGAGTAGAGGAACACAAGAATTAGAAAGTGGTGATAACTATAAGACCTCAACTTTCTCACATAAATACATGTCAAGTGACTGAACTCGTATAATTTACTCCATTTTTTCATTAGATTCAGCTTTTATATAGGCTATGTGGAACACGAGTCTTGGACATTGCAACTAACTCTGGGTAAGGCTGATTTTGATATCCATAACCAAACACTGCTAAGGTTTGGCTCAGTGGTAAAGTCGGAGGTTTGGTTATGAGAAATCCTAGGTTGAAGACCTTACAACCTTTTCTCTAAAAGAGAATGAAAAAACTCCATAGGCATAGGTATTACTGACTCAATTAAAAACCTAATAAGTGACTTGGGCTCATGGGATTACATAATGGATGTAGTTTAGTGCTATGTTGCACGGACAACATTGTAATGAGCATGACGCACACACACATGGAAAATTCTTAAACCACAAACAACATGTGTGTCTGACACACGTGTAGGACACGTTTTGGACATGACATGTCTCCATGATGGAGTGTTCGTGCTTCGTAGGTTTATTTATATGGACATCACGCCTCGTGCTGCATGCAATTAGTTCTAATTTATTTTTTTCTTTATTTTATTTTTTTGTTGTTTTATTTTTCTTTATTTTTAGTACCACATCAGTTAAATTCTGAGACTGGACTTTTGTGAAGCCTATAAATAGGCCCAAGACTTTCTTATTGGTATTATTGAATGATTGAAATTAAAAAAAATCCGGTTAAACTTCTTGATATTGTTATCTTGAGTTTTGGGGTGTGAAGCCCGATTGTGTGTAAGGGGTTTGAAGCCCAAAACCTATCCAAACTCCAACTTTTTTCCTCAAACCCTAATTTCCTCTTTCTTTTCTCAAAATCCTAGTTTTCCTTTTTCTTTGAAGTGAAGGTGATTGTGATCCACCCGTATTACATTATTTAGTGCATGATAATTAGCTAAAAACCCCATGGGAGAGGCTCTGGCTAGCAACAATACCATAGGTGGAGAAGAATTTTAAGAAATAACAGAGAACATAGATGACATAGGAGAATGGTGGCTTTGGTGTTGGCTTGTTCAATGTAATATTGAGTGTGAAGCTTGTCATATACATGCCTTTTATTGGAATTTGAAGTAAGTGGGTTTCATGCGTGGATATATAGGACTTAATTTTGTATTAGTTATCAGTATATAAAATATAAGAGGGAGTAAGTGACTTTAAATGTCGAGGAGTTTGCCTAGGAGCACTTATGTGCCCGCCCACGGCCCAGGGGTCTTGTGCGATTGCCTAGCGATCTTGAAACTGTTGGTTAAGAGCTAACACAACCAAGAAGAAAGCCCTAGAGGCATGGATCTGAAGATTTGAATCCAAAAATTAGGTATCAGACTAATATCGGCGTAACCTAGGTAGCGACAAGTCAAACTTTGTTAAAATGAATAACAATTTTTAAAGAGAGAATATTTAGGAATAAAGTTTGGACCTGGGCTCAAAGTGCACTCTTTCTTATCAGAGTTTATTTTAGGCTTACGTAGGGAAACCAAAACAAAAGTAGGTAGGGCAAGGTATCCTGGAAGTTCTTTCTTGAAGTTGAGGTGATAGAGGTTTTATGCTGTGTAAGAACTTGTTTCAGGCTTTAAGAAAACAATTTGAGCTGTAATTCACCTTAACTATGGATCTTACCAAATCACTTTTTTTTAATGAAACTTTTTCTAAAACCATTCATCTTCCGACAATAAAATTTTGTTACTAAAACAGTAAAACATTTATCAATCACATGCATTAAATTGTGACCATGAGAATACTGATTATTCTGAGGTTCTTAACATGCAGTGCATACAAAAGAAGTTTTAGCATAAGAAATTTGTGAAGGTTTCCACTATTGCTATGGTTTTATTCTACTTGCGTTAGTATTTCAAGCACCATCAATTTCCTTCTATTGTTCTTCTCGTATCCTTTTAAACAGGTGAATGCTTTGGAACAATGTTCTAAATGTTGCATGGCTGCTGGGAAAATTCCATGTTGGATGGCGGAGATGTCCAGGAGCTTTAGTAAATATCGGGTCTCACAACATGTGGGGAGTATATGCACTAAATGTTATCTTAAAAATTTTAACAGTCACTATATGTCCATTATATCACCCACCTAATGTGGATAAATGTAATTACAACCTATTATGTGTGTATAGTACTTTGCAGACTATATAAATAACGTAATCGTGTCTGCTGGTGGTCATTGATTATTGGGGTCTTCATTGTTGTCATTGTCATTGGTGGCAAGTTGAATAGAGAAGGGGATTTAGGGCTTGGGATGAGTCTTTGACTATATCAGCAAGAAGAGGGGAAGGGGAGGGTGGGGTAGTATTTAGGTTTGGGTTTAGTCTTTAGTCACAAATCTGGTCGCGGGTTATTATCATTATCATTTTAAATTTTTGGGTGAAATTCGTTGTGGCATTCTAAAAAATCCAAAACCAGCCATTTAAACCTGTTTTGAGCTAAAGTTGCCTGACATTTTGAACCCGATGTATTGCTCGATATATCAGGTTCGACCCGACATGCCCAACATGTTGGCTGACATTTAGAACACTGCTTTGGCAAATCAGGATAGTAGGTGGAGAATATCAGCATGACAGGAGTCATGCAAAGTGGATATTAAGTAAGAGGTTAGAAACTATGCCTTAGCTGACATGTAATATAAGCTCCTGGATTGTTAATCGTTACCTATAAAGGTTATAACAGTAAGTCTAATTATGTTCTGTTTTTTGAGCTTCTTAGCATGACTTTCTTCTCTTGAATGTTGCATGGATAAATATTATGCGGTACCCTCGCATGTAATATTTATTGATGTTGAGTCTATTAGTCTGTATTGTGGATTCTTTCTGAACCATCTATCTTGTTAAAATAGTTTCCAGTTCCCTAATTTAATCTCCTGAAAATTAGAATTGTGCTCAGGGCTATTTATGATCTCTTGGCGGATGTTCATATTGCAGAGAATGTTACTCTTGTCAGCAATTCAACCGTGAATGGCACGGCAGCAACAACTGTGTCAACTCCTAGCTTACATGATCTGCAACTTTATGGGGTGATTGTGACCATTTTACTCTGTTTCGTTGTATTTGGTGGTGTGAAAATGATCAACAAAGTAGCGCCGGCATTCTTAATCCCTGTGCTGTTTTCTTTGTTCTGCATATTCATTGGGATTTTTGCATCTCCAAGAAGTAACACTTCCAGTGAGTATATCTGAGAAATCCCTTTATATCAATGTCTCCTGTTTTTTTTTTCAAACTTTTGCAGAATACTTGTTTTTTGAGCTGTTTCTTGTCAGCCTCTCCTTTACCGGCTAACTTGTATTTGCATTCTTTTCCCTCCAATTGCTGGTGCAGGTGGAATTACGGGATTGAAAGCGAGCACATTTAGAGACAACTGGAGTTCAGGTTATCAGCGTACTACAAATGCTGGGATACCTGACCCTATGGGGCCAATTGATTGGAGTTTCAAGTAAAGCCTTTATTGATCTTAAATGAAAGAAATGTTAATTAGTTTTTGTTTTAGCGTTGGTGTCAATCAGCCCTTACTGGGTTTGATTCTACATACAGCGCATTTCCTGTATCCATGATGATTTCCTATAGATTTTCCTCATGTGGCACACATTTTGATTTTATCCCTAAATAGAAGAATGTTTCATGATCTGAAATGACATTGAGTCACCAGTTAGTTCAGCATTCTTTATTACAATCCGACTTCAGTACTCTTAAGGGCCTGTTTGGTTAAGGGTGGAAGCGAGGAAGTGAAGATGTGAGGAACTGGTAATAGTTCCCTTTGGAACTTGAGAATTGGTTAATAAGTTTTCCGGTGTCTGGATGTTGTTGGGAAGTGTGGTTTGAAAAATGTTATATCTTTTTCGGTGTTTGTATGGTAATGTGGAAGTGGAAGTGGAATAGTTGACCACAAAGTTGACTGCAAAATAATATTAAAATAAAAATTAATTAAGAAAAATAAAAAATGGACTGTAATTAGAATGCAAGTGAGATTTACATGATCAAAATATTAACTGTTTTGTGCTACAACTTATTATAAATGAGATTTACATGACCACAAAATTAACTGTAGCACTCTGAAAGTGAGGAAATGGTTGTGTAAAAGAGAAAAGAGAAAGGGAAAAGGGGTTTTCTTATTTTACTTTTTGGTGTTTGGATAGATAGGGAAGTGAACAATTATACTTACCCATTTTCTTACTTCCGCCCACTTCCTTGCAACCAAACACGTTCCTGGCCATTGAACATTCTTTATTGGCACACATTTTGATTTTATCCCTAAATAGAAGAATGTTTCATGATCTGGAATGACATTGTGTCACGAGTTAGTTCAGCATTCTTTACAATCCTACTTCAGTACTCTTAAGACAATACTTTGACTTGGATCCTTGGCCATTGAACATTCTTTATTGGCTTATTTCAGCGGTTGATCTCTCACATTATTTGTTTATGATAGTTACAGTGAGAGTATTATCTTTGATATTAGATTTGGTTGGAGGCAAAGACAAATCGTTCCTATTCAAATTCAATGATCGGAAAGTATAATTGAAGATTCCCTCCATTTAACTTTAATGGAGATTTGAATGGCCTTTAATTGAATTTGAGTGAGAAGGAATCTTTTTGTAGTCCCAACTCGCTCTCTCTCTCTCTCAGTGTTTTAAATGTCGGCCGACATTTCGTTTTCAAGTCCTCACCGCCACGACATCCCCACCCGCATTTGAAATGGCGTTTTAGAAAATGTCGGCCGACATTTCGGGAAAAATCCGATATGTTAGTCGACATTTTCCCGAAATGTCGGCCGAAATTTTGGGAAAAACCCAATATGTTGATTGGTCTTGAAAGTTGGAGCAATTGAGAAATTTTAACAATAGATTAGTGAATATATGCAAAATGTTTAAGTTAATTATGCATATTCTAAATATATTTATGTAGTTTTGCATAAGTTGTGTATGTATTATCTTGATAAGAATTTTTAAATTACATTATTTAAGACATCTAGGATATATATTTATTATCCGTCATGACGTCCGAAATTTACTAAATGGCCCCGAAATATCTCCGAAATCTGACATCCGATTACGACATTTCCCTGATATCCGACATTTAAAACACTGCTCTCTCTAATTGGGAGGTTCCAAGTTCGACTCTCACTATTGTAGAACGGGTAGTTGGGCTGGGGTAATTAGCGTGGAGTGTGTCTTTACCTTTCAATGCACACACACAAAATCATTTTTCATCCTTACACTAATTAATGTGTGCATACCAAAGTGTACGGAGCGGAGCATCCATAGGATGACCTTACGATGTTCCACATGGCATCCATTGCAGATATCAATTGTAGATCCCGTTTTTACACACTCACACACAAAGACTTGTGTCATTCCGGAAGGATTCGAGGCCGAATCCTTCTCACTCAAATACAACCCTACGATATCTGAATGCAAGATCCACTCTATTAAAGTTGATCTACATTATTTCAAGTAACTAAAATTAAAAAATCTTGTATTTTGAATACTTTTTATCCATCCATCAAGTAGGCACAAAAATGGACGGTCGAAATAGTGAGTTGATTAGTTTAACAGTGTAGAATATTTGAAAGCTAACAAAAATTGGTATGTGAGGGTTTTTAAGTGTTTTGATCATGATGAAATGAACGGATCGAGAATTTGTATGTCTAAAGACGTATATTTAAGCAATATGCTGTTTTCGGCCATCCATTTTGGGCCTACTTGATGGATAAATAAAAAGTATTCAAAATAAATGATTTTTGATTTTTAGTTACTTGAAATAATGCAGATCAACTTTAACGGAATGGATTTTGCATTCAGATGTCATAGGGTTGTATTTGAGTGAGAAGGATTCAGCTTTGAATCCTCCCAGAATGATACAAGTGTGTGTGTGTATATATATATATAGAAATGTATATCAACTGCCATCTGACGGCTGATTTGGGATATTTTCCATTTTTTTTGGGTTGATCCAACATTATTAATTTGTAACTCATTCCCTAAAATGTGTATTTACAAAAAATTACGTATTTTGGAGTCCATTTGATCATGTATCTAATGGTTCAAAGTTTAACGATTTTTCAAGAATATGACTTTTGCAACCATTAGTGCATGATCGGACAGACTTCAAAACACGTGATTTTTTGTAAATACACATCTTAGAGGATGAATTACAAATATATAAGGTTGGATCAAAAGAATTTTTTTGGGGAAGTACCCCAAATCAAGCCGCCATCTGACGGGATTCTGTTAGATGACATCTGACCTGCATATTCCTCATATATATATATATATATATATATATATATATATATATATATATATATATATATATATATATATGGGTAGAGTTACAATATACATAGCTGTAACTAAGTTAAGTTATTTCTTTCCACCACAAAAAAATATTTTTTAAACACCTTGTGGGGACCACTTACATTAATTTTTGTTTGTATCTCACCAAGCAAATTAATAATGAATGGATTTTGCATTCAGATGTCATAGGGTTATATTTGAGTGGGAAGGATTCAGCTTTGAATCCTCCCAGAATGATACAAGTGTGTGTGTGTGTCTATATATATATATATGTATATATATATATATGTATATATATATATATATATATATGTATATCAACTGCCATCTGATGGCTGATTTGGGATATTTTCCAATTTTTTTGGGTTGATCCAACATTATTAATTTGTAACTCATTCCCTAAAATGTGTATTTACAAAAAATTACGTATTTTGGAGTCCATTTGATCATGTATTTAATGGTTCAAAGTTTAACGATTTTTCAAGAATGTGACTTTTGCAACCATTAGTGCATGATCAAACAGACTTCAAAACACGTGATTTTTTATAAATACACATCTTAGAGGATGAATTACAAATATATAAGGTTGGATCAAAAGAATTTTTTGGGGAAGTACCCCAAATCAAGCCGCCATCTGACGGGATTCTGTTAGATGACATCTGACCTACATATTCCTCATATATATATATATATATATATATATATATATATATATATATATATATATATGGGTAGAGTTACAATATACATAGTTGTAACTAAGTTAAGTTATTTCTTTCCACCACAAAAAAATATTTTTTAAACACCTTGTGGGGACCACTTACATTAATTTTTATTTGTATCTCACCAAGCAAAATTTTTGTATGGTGAAAAGAGGTATGTGTAACTTAACTTATTTACACTTATGTGTATTGTAACTCTACCATATATATATATATATATATATATATATATATATATATATATATATATATATAAAGAGAGAGAGACTTGTGTCATTCCAGAAGGATTCGAGGCCGAATCTTTCCCATTCAAATACCAACATCCGTCATTCGAATACAAGATCCACTCCGTTGAAGTTGATTTATTTTATTTCAAGTATCTATAAATCAAAAATCAAGTGTTTTGAAAACTTTTTGCTCATACATCAAGTAGGAAAAAAGGGATGACCTAAATAGTGAGTCAGTTAGTTTAACGGTGTAGAACATTTGAAAATTAACAAAAATTGGTTTGTAGGGGTTTTAAATATTTAGATCATGATCAAATGGCCGGATTGAGAATTTGTATATCACAAGACATAGATCTAACCAACTCACTACATTCGGCCGTTCATTTTGCGCCGCTTGATGGATGGACAAAAAGTATTCAAAACACTTCATTGATAGTTATAGATACTTGAAATAATATAGATCAACTTTAATAGAGTGGATCTTGTATCCGAATGTTGGAGAGTTGTATTTGAATGGGAAGGATTCGAACTCGAATTCTTCCGGAATGACACAAGTTATATATCTCTCTATATATATAGAAATGTAATTCGGCCGCCAGCTGAGAGCCTCTCTTAGCTGACGACGACGTGACTGAATCTTAGTCACAGATCCTTGTCGCGACTACCATGGTCGCAGTGTTTTTGTGAGGATTGTTATCATGGTCGCAGTATTTTGTGTGGACTGCTATAATGGTCGCAGTGCTAATTAGACTGAGAATATCTGAAATTTTTTAGGACTGCGACCAGGTCGCAGTGCCAGCTGAGTGAGTCTCTCAGCTGGCGGCAGAGGTGCATATACCTTATATATATATATATATATATATATATATATATATATATATATATATATATATATATATATAAGTTGAAAAGAGTTTTATTGATAATGTAACATGTTACAAAGGATACAAATAGAATTTGGGCTCTCATTTGTGCATCTTTAGCATGAAAGAATGGGCAGAGGGCCTGTTGCCATCCACCATCACATTCATCTAAAGAAGTCAAAAGAGTTGCCCAATAGCGATAGCATGATGTTACAGACCCCAGTTAATCAAAACTTGAAATTCAGCAGGATCATCAAATGCCTACCTGCCAGTTACATTTCATCATTAATACATGAATGTCATCCTGAACTTTCTTGAAGACTTCAATTTTAGTTGCCTCTTGGTACTGGAAGATTCTTTTTTTTCTCTCACTCCAGATGTTCCAAACAACAGCTGATAAAGATAGGCTTCCCAGTGCATAAATTTTCTTCTTCTTGGAAAATGCTATTTAGAAATTATTTGCCACATGACCCGCATCTTGTAGAGAGCCTGGATTCTAATTCATTCATCATTTCAGCTTACATATAGCCCAAATGTAAGCTGAATAAGGACATGAGAAGAATAGATGTTCTGAAGTTTTTGTAGCTAAATTGCAAGGAGCACGCACATCTTGGTCAATGACTTCAAAATTTCATAGCCTATTTCTGGTCAGTAATCTGTTGCACAAGGTTCTCAGGAGGCAGCAGACCATTCTGGGGCTACTGTGTGGAGCCCAAGCTACTGGGGCAAGATCAAAAACTTGCTGATGGTCTAGATATGTTTCATGCTGAACTGAAGGTGAATTTACCTTGTTTATTTGCTGTGCAGAGCCATGTATCTGAAGTATCATAATTTTTATGATACCAAAGCCACATGCAATGAAGTCAATGATCTTATACTGACAAGGAACTTTTAATACCTTGAATCCATGGGTGAAACAGGTGCAGTCCAGATAGTGTGATGTTTGATAACCCTCTCATACATTCACATCATATGCTATCAGTAGTACATCTCTAGAAAAGCTTGAGTCCAGCTGCTGTACCGATTTGGTTGAGGTGTTACTACTCTTAGGGAATAACTAACTTCGTTATGCTCATCTACAAAAATACACATGCAATAAAATTAGATGATCCATTCCGTTAATATGGATTTATATATTATGAAAGTTCTATACAAAAAAAGTATCATGCATTTTGAAAGTCATTTGCCTATACTTTAAGTTGTGACAAAGTGAACAATTTGTGACAATTGAAAATTGTTCATTTTACGACTTGATGCATGAGTACTTGACCTTTAAAGCACATAATATTTTGTCTATAAGCTTCTCAGAACATATAGATCAAGATGAACAAAGTGAATTGTCCAATTTCGTTGAATATTATATAACTTAATTATGTATGTACATATGTATGTGTATAGGAAAAAGATCTTTTAGTCTTCTCAAAATAAGGGTTGTAGGAACTTTGCAGTGAAACGTCCTATGCGTGATCTGTTTTATTCATATTGATCGACACACTTTAAATAGTATAATAATGAGAGATCAAGTGATTTAAAAATGTATGTTGATCTACACACTTTTTATACGGTGTCAACAAGCTGAACTAGAGCAAGCTAGCTTGTATAAGTTCAGCTTGATTTATCGAGTGTGCTTATTAAATACTGAGCCAAACACCAATTATTCGCAAGCTGCTCGTTTGTTAACATCCCTTGAAAAGCCCTTGAATTTGAGTCATCCATATTGGTTAAAAGCGTCTAATTGATTGATTGCTTGAAGAAAAAGAAATGATTATAATTCAACACTTTTTGCACGTCTCTTTTGTATTTTACCATGTAACTCATGCAATGTTGGGTGTACAAAGGGTTTAACTAGAATTTGTGGGAAAATATTTTCTAAATATATTCAAAATATCATATATCAAGCTTATTCGAGCCGAACACTACTGAGCAGGCTAGTTTGAGTTTAACTTGTTTATATAATCGAGGGAGCTGCATACCAATCCAAACACGAAATTTTGGCAAACAGTTCATTTGACACACACACACACACACATATAGATATATTTATGTATGTGTGTAGTCCAACTCTCTCTCTCTCTCTCTCTCTCTCTCTCTCTCCCCCCCCCTCCCTCTCTCTCGGTAGGCTACTAACTATAGCATCCAAGATGTAGATACTATCACGCAATTTAAAGTCAACCTTTTAACTTGGAAATTCATGTCGTTTGATGTTATCTAACACATAAAACCACATAAATGAAAATTCAAATGATTTCTATGTTTTTTGACTATGCATCAATTGGTGGAAATTTGATCAATTTATGGAAATTTTGAAATGCCGATTTTATTGACACTTAATGCATGAAAGAAACATGTCAAAATCATTTGTTCATTTTAGGTAGTTTATATATATATGAGATCATGTCCAACAACAATGGTTTTCAAATTAGAAGTCCAATTTTTAAATTTAGGGTGATAGTGTCTGCATCTTCGATAGTACCGACAGTAGTCTAGTTTATATATATATGTTTGTATATTTATGTGTGTTTGTGTGTGCACACTTGCATAAATGCACATGTGCACACTAATGTTTTTTGGTGCCATTATCTTGTGAACCGAAGCCCGTTTGAATTTCGCAATTAAACATGCTTGGGTGAGAGTAGTACTAGGATGGGTGATTTGCTGGGAAGTCCTCATGTTGCATCCCTTCCTTTTTAAATCTTCCAGTGTTGCACTTAATGTTAATTTTGTTTTATTGCTTGTCCCAAGCTAGGACAAAGGAGAGGGATGCACTAGGCAAGTGACAACCAACATAAAACACAATGGGATCAATATGGCGTGCATCCTGAAGATAAAACATGGAAATTTTTGTATTAATATGCCTTGGCTATTAGATATAATAATATTTAATTTGAATTTTGTATCACTTGATTTCTATGTGCATAGATAGGCGACATGTACACAACAAGACATTACTACGTGAATATGCAAAAAAAAAAATTTAAAAAGGTTAGGATAGGATACATGGTAGATAGGGGAATAAAATAATTATTATATATAAATTTAGATAGACTTGAATCCTTTCCATTCAAATTCATTGATAAGACATTCAAATTGAAGATCTCCGTGAAAGTTGATCAATATAATATAGAGTGCTTGATAACAAAAAATTAAGTGAAATTGAGTTTTTTTATCTTATGCATCAAGTAGCACAAAATGTATGGTCGAAAGTAGCATGTCACTAAGATTCATGGTTTAAGGCATACAAATCTTTGATCCGAATCTTTGATGATGATCTAAACACTTAAAAATTCTGTTAGAACAATTTTTATTAGGCGTCAACTATGTTGCATTGACACGATAACATTGAAATGGACACCACACATGGACACATGGCAAATTCTTAAAACTACATACGACACGTGTGTCCAACATGCATGTCAGACAGATTTTGGACATGAGACAATTCTATGATAGGAGTGTCTATTCTACATAGGGTGTCAACAACTTTACACTGGTAAAGTTAACAAATTATTTTTTGGCCGTTCATTTTGTGTATACTTGATGCATTGGTTAGAAAATTGATTTTCACTTGATTTTTAGTTTTTAAGCACATTAAGTAATGTAAATCAATATTAGCAAATTGGAACTTCAACATGCGACTTCTATCATTGAATTTGAATGGGAAGTATTTGCTCTCAAATCCTTCCCGAAGGAGCCAAACTATCTCCATATAAATTTATATATAAGGAATTAGGATAAGGCGTGATACAACTTCAAGGTTCATGTTAGGAAATATGATTTGTATAAGGAGTGATATATGAGTTGTCTAAGGAGTAGAATAGAGATATGAGCAGCATTAAACTTTTTTGTATCTATATTGTAGTTACCTAACTAGAAGTTATATTATAGTTACCTAATTAGGAGTCAGAGGAGTCTTACTGGTATTATGAGTTATAATTGTATTGGCCTATAAGAGTTTAGAGAGGACTCATTAACTCTCTAAATTTTCATAGTCTAAATCTTCTTATGGTATCAGAGTCTTAATGTTCTTGATCCTTCGCAAACTTCATCGTCATCTTCACTTGCCATCAAAAGATCATCATCACATATTTTCCTTTTTTTCTTTTATTTTCCTTATTTTTCAAATCTGATCTGAGTTCAGATATGCTATTCATGTGAACAGTACCGCGACAGAATTGTTCATCGCGAATAATAACAGTAAAAAAAAGGGAGGAGGTTTGATGTTTAAAAAAGGAGAAAAGGAGGTTTGGTGTTTGTAGGTTATTCTCTTTTCAGAATATATATACTTTTTGAATAATAGGAGTTTGGTGATTTTATATCAGTTGTTTTAGATCCCTAGTGAGGATCGTTTGTTTGATTTATTTGTTCGGTGTTTAAATGCTTGGATATTTTGGCGTGTTTAGATCCCAAGAAGAATCATTTGCTTGCATATTTTGGCATGTTTAGATCCTGAGAGAGGATCAATTTTAGAAAAGAGTGGAGTATGATAGAAGAGTATATATGCCAACAGTTTCAGATGTTTAAACAATTTCAACAATTTCAGATATTTGAGTAGTTCAGACCACTCAGATGTCATCTTCTAAATAACTTACTCAGCAATTTCAACAGTTACAGATATTTCAGCAGTTTCAACAGTTACAGATATTTCAACAGTTTCAGATTGCCCAAATGTCATTCTTTTTCTTCACAACTACTTTAGCGCAGACATGTAACTTCACATCTTGTCTTACATCGTCTTCTTCTACTTAGATTATAGATTCAGGGCTTTTGATCACATGACTAGGAATAAAAGTACTCTGTCCTCTTTTGATTTTACGTGTTCTTTTTGCTCCGTTACATTAGCTGATGGTTTTATTTCTTCTGTCCAGGCATAAAAATTTCCAATGCTACATCTTCTCTATCCGTATTATTTGTACTTTATATTTCAAAATTTTCTTTCAGTTTACTATCAGTTAGTAAGATTACTAGAGTGTTACATTGTTTAGTAAAATTCTATCTTACGTTTTGTTAATTTTAGAAACTTGAAGCAAAGAAGATGATTGGCATTGGACATGAGAAAGACAGGTTGTATTACTTAGATTTGGTCTCCAAACCAATGGACTTGGTCTCTAAACCAGTGGTGTGCTCCAGTTCCGTGTCACTTTTTGATCATCATTGTCGGTTAGGTCATCTCTCTATCAGTTTTAGAAGTTTTGATTACTGAGCCTAGTCAAGCTAAGTTTTTAGAATGCGAGCCTTGTCAACTAGAGAAGCATCATGAAATATCTTACCCTAGAATCAATAAACGGGGTTAATCACCAATTTGATTTGATTCATTCAGATGTATGAGATCCATATCCAATAAAATCCAAACATGGTTTTCAGCATTTCATTAATTTTGTGTATGATTACTCGCATGTTACTTGGTTTTATCTCATGAAATCTCGTTCCGTTTTTTTTATGTTTCAAAATTTTTGTTCTGTGATTAAAATCAAATTTAGCACTTCTGTAAAAATCTTAAGATATGGTAATACTAAGAATTATTTTAGTTCATCTTTCACAGATTTTATGATGGAGCGTGACATTATTCATGAATTCTCATGTGCATACACTTCTCAACAAAATGGTGTCACTAAATGTAAAAACTTTATCTTTTTGAAACTGCTCGCATATTGTTTATTCATAAAAAGTTTCTAAATATTTTTGGAGTGATGCACTTCTTACAATATGCTATTTAATTAATCAGATTTCTTATGTTTTGCAAAATCAAATACTGTATTCGGTTTTATGTCCTCAAAACAACTTGTTTTATGTGTCACCAAGATTTTTTGGGTGTGTGTTTTGTCTAGAGCAATGATTCTTATAAAACTAAACTGGATTTTCGTGCTCTCTAATGTATTTTTTTGGCTCGAACACAGAAAGGGTATTGGTGTTATTCTCCATCATTGGATCATTTTCTTGTTTTAGCTGATGTCACATTTTTTGAGTCTAAATCTGAGTTTGATATTAAGTCTTCTTTCTTGGAGTTGAGGACGACAATATTTTTTCTTATTCAGTATCCACTAGTCGTGCATATTCTATCGGTTGATATGGATTTGGTACATTGACACATGTATATAGAGAAGCAAAATCTCCTTATCGGTTTGGAGAATCAACTAGAGTCTTCACAATATATACTTTTACTGCACCTGTGCCAACATCTTGTGCTATTCCAATTTTCAAAGCACAAACGGGTGACAATATATTTATATTACTCTTTACTGATACTACTACTGATTTTGACAGTGTTTTTAATAATGATCTTCCTATTGTCTTTAGTAAGGATAAACCATGGATCAAAGTCACGGTCTTGGCCCCTGGGACTGAGACGGATCGGTCACGGCGTCTCTGATCGGTGTCGGGCGATACATGCAAAACGCTATATAGAAAGCTCAAATTTTTTTGAAAAATCATGATAAATCTTAAAAAATATATACATCAGTACATATGTATCATATGTCCACATATCACCTAGCACACTAAACATAAAGCGAAACCATAAATCACGCGTCGTCGTAAAAATAATACAAAATACATGCATAATATAGTCAATTCCACCAAATACATTCATAAATAACCACATAATATAGTCATTTCCATATTGAATTGCGATAAGATACAAAATCATCATCGTAATCATTTCTGCGATAAATAGAGAAATCGATACTAGTACTCGCAGATCTCTTAAAGTTTTGATTTGTGATCATAGCTATATTTCACACCATAATATTGACCTAATGTCAAACCCAACCCTGCATATGACCTTCAAAAATATAAGTCGCTCTATCAACACCATTGTTGCCTTCATTATTATCATCAGTATCACTGCCATCACGGTTGTCATCATCATTGCCGCCATCTTCACCACTATCACTATTAGAACTGGTTAAAGCCTCACATCTTCACCACCACCATCATCTGCTTCTCTTATACCTCTATTTTTATTACTACGACGCATTGTTTTAAATATCGGCCGATATACCGGTATATCGGCCGAGATATCGGTATTTTATTCAAAACGATACGATAAGTGCAAAAATTTACCGGATATCGTTTTGGACCGATATTGGCCTATATATCGCCACGTGGCCGATATATCGGCCGATATCCGAGATGAAATATCCGATATATCGGCCCTTATAGTTACTTATTTGGATAATAATTATTATTTTTTACTTGAGAGATTGTTTTATTTTATTCTATGTTTGTTATGGTATTTCAATGATGTTTGGATAATAACTTATTTTTTTTAATAATGTCTTATATGTATTTACTATTGATATATCAACCGGTATTTAGTACCATATCGCGATATATCACCCGGTATCCGGTATCCGGTATATAATTTTGCCGACCGGTATATCGCCGATATCCGATATTTAAAACACTGCTACGACGAATATCTTCATTGAAGAGGAAGAACTTTGAAATGGCTTTTTTATTTTTTTTAATCTGTCCGGTGAGCAAGGTTCTAAAAATTGAATGTCAGGGTCGTATCGGATGGGGTTTTTTCATATCGAATATCAGATATCAAGGGAGATATCGGGGATATGAGCGCATATCGAGCGTTCATATTGGACACCGTATATAATGAAATATTGATAAATAAAAGTTGGTTTAGTATCATAGATATCATCTACCACATAAAAATGATGTAATATGCATGCAAAGACGGTAGAAAAACAATGGACATTTGTACACAGTCATAGGTCGTGGCAATAAATAAATTATTTCATAAAATCATAAGATTAGAAGTTGTATAATCTGCTTACCTGAAAATCAAGCATCGTTATGGTTAATTCGTGGAGGAGAAAAATTAGGGCTTGATAAAATTGAGCCGTAACGATGCAAACAACACTTGTATAGTCGGGTAACGAACCGAGTTGGGTTCAACGCTGATGGGTTCAAAAGAACGAAGCAATTAAAATAAATCCATATCAGCCGATTTTGCCCCGACTCATATCAGGCGATTTATCGACTGATATTTTCTCTTTTTGCTGCAAACGATATGGGCGCACCATTTCGCCATATCGTATTGGCAGCAAGCAAAAAATGAGATCGACCGATATTTTGGCCGACTCGGCCGAGATTTAAAACATGGCCGATAAAAACATGCTTTTGATTGTTTTCTATTTCGATGAGAACATGTAAGGATCATTTTATTTAAAAATTAGAGAGATCTATTTGAAATTACTTAAATCAAATTATAAGTCTAAATCTCTGATATCTATACTTAAATCAAACTAAATTAAATCATATCTAATTAAATTTAAAAATCAGTTCTATTTAAAAATTAGATCTATAAATTAAATTTAAAAACAAGATCTATTTAAAAACTAGGTCTATTAAATTAAAATAATATCTAATTTAATTTAAAAATAAGATCTATTTAAATTAAAATAAATTTTAAATCCATATCTTTAATTTTAAATTTTAAACTTACATCTATACTTCTAAATTGAATTAAATTTTAAACTTACATCTATACTTTTAAATTAAATTAAATTTTAAACAGAAGGAGAGAGACAGAGAGAGCTGTGAGAGGGGGGAGAGAGAGGGAGGGAGGGAGAGATCAGTGACAGGGAGATAGGGATAGAGACTGGAAGAGAGCAAGAGACAGATTGGAAGAGAGGGAGAGCTCAGAGGGGGAGAGGCTGGAAGAGAGAGAGATCAGAGAGAGGGAGAGAGTGGAGAGAGGGAGAGAGACTGAAAGAGAGGGAGGCATTGTGAGTGAGAAAGAGAGAGGAGATACCTGATCCTGGAGATCGGCGACAACGAACGACGATGAGACTCAGGGGCGAGGCGAAGAGAGGAAGAAAAGAGCTAAGATATGTTTTTTTTTTCCATTTTCTCCCTTTTTACTCAATGAGACGAGGTCACGGGTGCACAGTCGACGTTGACTCGGTCGTGACTCGGTGTCGACTCGGTCGTGACGGTCGACTCGAGTAGTATTGGGACCCGGTTGATTCGACCGAGTCGACTATGAGTCAACTCCGAGTCGGTCGAAAGTGAGGGAAATGTCAAATCGGGTCTCAAACTCATCTCGCCACCCTCCGATTAAGATATGGCTCGGTCGAGTCATATCTGACTCGATCGATTCTTTGAACCTTGGGGTAAACTCACTTGCACATCTCACCCTATCTCTCGCGTTGTATCTTATTCAAAACTGTCTTTTTTCTTTCATGCATTTATTTTTTTTTTTGGACTTATATTCTGTTTGCAAGTCTGTATTAAAGCCTATCTATCCCAAGTTGGAAGGATGTCAAGAAAGAAGAAATGTTGGCTTTAGAACATAATGGAACTTAGGATCTTACTGTATTTCAACCAGGTAAGAAGGCAGTTGGATATTAGTGGGTGTACATTGTGAAGCTAAATCCTGATGGGTCTTTGGTCTGATTGAAGGCCCATCAGGTTGCCAAGGTTATTCTCAGGTATATGGCGTAGATTATTAGGGCACCTTCTCGCCAGTTACAAAGCTAACATTTGTGCAGATTATTATCTCTTTGGTTGTCGCTTCTTACTGGCCTCTTTATCAATTAGATGTTAAGAATGCTTTTCTTAATGGTGTTCTTGACAAAGGTTTACATGAACAACCACTTGAATTTGTTACTCTAGGGGAGTCAGGAAAGTGTATAGGCTGAAGAAGTCTTTGTATGGTTTGAACTAGTCATTGAGAGCTTGTTTGAACGATTTGCCTATGTTTTTAGGGCTTTTGATCTTTCTCGTTCTCAAAAGGATCACTCGGTGTTTTGGCGACAACATCAAGGGAAGAGGTTACTTCTTGAGTTTATATGAATGATATCATTATCATTGGTGATGATGCGCAAGGGATTGCAGATATAAAGTGTTGCTTACAGAATCATTTTCAAACAAAAGACCTTGAATCTTTGCGAGCCTTCTAGGCATCGAAGTAACTAGGTGCACGAAGGGAATTACTCTTTTTCAGAGAAAGTATGTGCTTGATATATCTGACATAAGTTTATTAGGGTGCAGAGCTGCTAATGCACTCATAGAAGATAATGTCAATTTGCTACCAGATCAAGGGAAGATTTTAGATGATCGTGGCAGGTATTGAAGGTTAGTTGGTAAGCTGAACTACTTAACTGTAACTAGACCTGAAATTGCATTTACTGTAAGTGTTGTGAGCCTTCTCTCAGTACTAAGGATCACTCATTGGGATATAGTAGTACAGATGCTCATGTACTTAATGAAGACTCCTAGCAAAAGGGCTTCTCTATTTGGATTGTGGACATATCAAAGTTGCTGGCTTTCTGATACTGATTACGCAGGATCACCTGTTGACACGCTGTCTCCCACAAGCTTTTGCGTTTTTCTTGAAGAAAATCTTGTGTTATGGAAAAGCAAGTAGAGTGTGGTGTCACGATCTAGTGTAGAGTCAGAGTATCGTGCGATGACGAATGTAACTTGTGAATTAGTTTGGGTGCGAATGTAACTTGTGAATTAGTTCGGGTCAGAGACTTGTTGACTGAGTTTGATTTTACTCCAAGAGTGTCCTATGCGGTTATCTTTGATAATCAGGCTGCTGTTCACATAACTGAAAAATTTAGTGTTTACGAGCGTACAAAACACATTGAAGTGGATTATCATTTGATATGTAAGAGGATAGAAGAGAAATTCTTCAAGCTTGACATGTGAATTGGTTCGGGTCAGAGACTTGTTGATTGAGTTTGATTTTACTCCAAGAGTGTCCTATGCGGTTATCTTTGATAATCAGGCTGCTGTTCACATAACTGAAAAAATTTAGTGTTTTACGAGCGTACAAAACACATTGAAGTGGATTATCATTTGATATGTAAGAGGATAGAAGAGAAAATTCTTCAAGCTTGACATGTTTCTTCTGATCATTAGTTGGCAAATTTGTTCATAAAGTCTCTTGAGAAGACACGAGTTGATTTTATTGGTGACAAGATGGGCATGCATGATGTATATATTCTAGCTTGAAGGGGAGTGTTAGGAAATATGATTTATACAAGGAGCGATATATGAGTTGTATTAGGAGTAAAATAAAGGTAGGAGTAGAATTAGACTTTCTTATATCTATATTGCAATTACCTAATTAGGAGTTATATTGTAGTTACCTAATTAGGGGTCACAGAAGTACTACTTGTATTATGAGTTGTCATTGTATTTTTCTATAAATAAGAGTATAGAGAGGACTCATTAACTCTTTAATTTTTTTATAGTTTAAATCTTCTCATCTCATAACAATAAATCATATGAATACAATATCATGTAAACTCGAAGTCTTCAATCATGTAATGAAAACTAAACACCATCCAACCTAAATCCACTTATGTTCAAGTTGGCTCATGGTCGGACGCATGCTGGACGCGTAGGACACTTTTCCCACAAGTATCTTGCACGTATTGGAGCAGTTTCGTGTGTCAGACAGGATACCTCGGCCTCTAATGTGTGTCGGTGCAACATAGCTGGTAGATACTGTGTTTTAAATTTAAACTCTATTTTTTAATTTTCTTGAAGTTTCCTTGAGAGACTCAATATGCAATTTGTGCCATTTTAAAGTTGGATGGATATAATAGTTCAATACATGCACTCAAAGCATCAGGTAGTGCACAAACACAAGAGCTAAGTGGTTGCAAAATGTGATTTGGAATGATTTTCATGCTGGCTGCTTAACTGCTATTGCAAGTTAACAACTATAAATTGACATGGCCAGTTTTTGGTTAGTTTTCTTGTAATGCAAAAAATTGTTGCATGCAGTAGTTCTCTTAATTTAGTAATGTCTCCTTATATGTAAATATAATTTAACGATGGATAAAACAGATTAAAAAAAAAACCGTTAGAGTATATCAACCTGATTTATTGTCAAGACATTTAACTGGGTCATCACTAATTAAAATGCTAATTGATGTTTGTATAACAATCCTCTAATGTATAGATTGTTTTTTCATGTATTCTGACAGTACGTACATTCACTTTTTCAGTGATTTGGTAGGTCTATTTTTTCCAGCTGTAACTGGAATTATGGCGGGTTCAAATCGATCTGCATCGCTGAAAGACACACAGCGGTCTATACCAGTTGGAACTCTGGCTGCAACTCTGACAACTTCTTGTTTATATGTTATATCAGTATTACTATTTGGAGCTTTGGCTACTAGAGAAGAGCTTTTGTCTAACAGGTATTTGCATTTTTTTATGACACTATATTGTTCCAGATTCTTTTTGATGCAGTCATTATATGCTTGAATTTGGCAATCGAGCCTTGCATACAATATACTGTTGCACAATTTAACCTTGTTACTACTATGAGGTTGAGTTTTTCTTCTCCATTTCTAGCTGATTTTTTTTTTCTAGTTCGTTTATGAGTTCAAATTCTTTAATCGTTAAATGTTTCTCAATTTAGGTTCCAGGTCCAGAATTAAGAACCAAAGTTGCAGAAGCCAGGATAGATTTTGATTTTCATAGACATCCAATACCTGGAACCATTTATTTGGTTTTGCCTAACTGATCTGAATCATCAGAAAAACGACCGGTGTTGGATCTTTGAGGAACATGTAGATTATTAGCATGAAGCTGCAGCATAAAGAGAAGGGGATTTGGGTGTATAAATTGGAATGGTAAAGTTTCAGGAGTGGGTATGAGGTTTAAGTGTGTACTAGTGTAGATTCAGACCAAACTTGCAAACCTTGAAACAAAAACTAAAACAATTCAGACTATGGATTCAGATACTTTGCTAGTCAGTTCTTTATCTCCAAATCTTATTGCCCAAACAGTTTCAGATCTTCTTTTTCTATTTCAGAAAGGTAAATGAGCTTGTTGTTCTCATCCCATTTCTAACTTTTTTTTTTAAACAAATCTTTCTGCTGCCCCTACTTTTCTTTCACCATCCTCTTTAGAGTTTATTTTTATACCTAAGGCTGTTTAGAAGCATTGTCTAATTCTGAATTGAAATTTGTAATGGATGAGGAAGTGCTTGCTTTATATCACTCAAATAGATAAGAGCTTGTTCCTCTTCCTCCTGGAGAGTCAGTGGTTGGATGTCGGTTGCTGTTACACAGTCCAAGTCCATCTCCCAATTTGTCACTTACCATACGATGTGTTATATAAATAGGTAAGTATTTCTTTCCATTATGAATAACGATTGTATGGCCAATCATTTTGGGTAGAATGGTAGATGCCCAAGACAAAATTACTATTATTTCTTTCTCCCCCCTCATGTTGAATTTTTCAATTTCTCTAAAAGGATTTTTCAGTGAATGTGAGACAGCTGATTACTCCTTTTTTTTCGTTTTATATTTTACAATTGATGTTTTGTTTGAAAAAGCCTGAAAATCTTTCACCATCCTCAAAAATCGCAAAATATCCACACAAAGGTCATTACCTTTCGCTCGGTTTGCTGCGCTCAACTTCAGCTCTGGAAAGCTCCTGTAGGAGTATGTAACTGAAACAAACTTGGTTTAGGATTCAAGACACCCAACAATATAATCCATGGAGGATCTTTCCCCTTGATATGGAGCTCTTTCCTCTTTTATGAGGGTTGAGCAAGTGTCTCCCTCCCCATCTACTCTGCATTCCTTCTCATTGTTTCACAGACCGCTCTATTACCATTCACATGGGCACACACTTGGACAATGATGTGGCATGCTTAGACTCTTTAGGATGATCTTGTATCTTCTTGTATTCTCTTGTAAGATAGATATGTTGGTGGAAGACTCTAGAAAGCCAACTATAGCCACTCATTTATAGAAGCCTCTAGAAGGCTCATCCTAACCATTCTTTTATGAGGGAACCTTGGCTATAATCAGGGGGCGAGGGACTTCATTTGGAAGTAAGCAAGGAAAGCAATATTATTGAGTAAAGCTTACAGTGTTGAGTGTGTGAATTAGAGAGGGGAGGCTGACTTAATAACTTTATGAGGGAGAAGTGAGATAAGTGCCGCATGGTTGGCTAGCTTGGGTTCTTGAAAAAATCACTCTGTGACATAAGCCAATTGACTCGTCTTCAAATAAATATGGTCCACCATGTGCTTTTTGGATCCCTATGTTTGGAAATTTTATGCCATGTCATGGCATATCCATTGTTCTATCAATAAATATAATTGTAACTGTTGTATTTATGGAACAACTTCTTAGATTTATTTTAGATTTTATGTATGCATGTAACACTATGTATCTTATCTGTATCACTTATGTTGCATCTATTTCTAAGGAGCATAGTACATGACCTTTGGGGACATATAGTTCAATTAAACAAATGTTACAGGCTCAGTTTGAAACATGCATTCCACTAGATTATAAATTGAAGTCATCTATTTCCATAATTATGTACTTTTGTTTGTTTTCAAGCTTTTTTTTTCTTATATAAAATTTAACATAATCTGAGTGTCAAATTAGGGAAAAAAAGAGATGAAGATGGTAACATTTTGTACTTTGTCTTTGTGATGGCTGACTTCTTTCCAAGGTCAAGAATCTTATGTAAATGCTCATGAATAAATAAGAAAGAACCCAGAAATACTGATACACGGCAGCAGATGAATTGAGTTTGAAGCAAGTCAAATTTTCATCAGCATTATGAAAAGAATAAGGAAAAGATACCTATAATAACCCAGAACTACTGATGCATATCCAACACACTGACAAAGCAGCAGATGAATTGAGTTTGAAGCAAGTCAAATTTACATCAGCGTTATGAAAAGAATAAGGGAAAGATATGTATAATATCTGAAATATATACTTTTCTCATTTTCCTGCTAACTACCAGTCTACCATGTCGTATTATCCTTTAGCAATTTATTTTCTACACGAGGCGGTGATTGAGGGTTCTAATTATACAGTTTGACTTCTACCTCTCTAGTCACTGCATATAATTAGTTGCATCACAAAAATGAATCTAAAGAGATTGTGACATCATGATGTAGGATTAGATGAGTTGAAACATCATTTACCAGGCAAAGGGATTAGTTCTTGCAACCACTCTCAAATTTAAGTTTAAGATTAAAGTAAAACTTCTAATTCCATTTGTATTTGGGAGGAAATGGGACATTAGAAAGATAAAACATTTATGCTGATGGAAGAATTTGGTCTATTGTGCGTATGGAATTAACAAAGATATAGTGTTTTTAGCTTTTTGTGAAAGAAAATAAAATTTGTCGATATAGAACATGAACACCATTCCTTAACATAGATATAGTCACAAGGATATGATGTGATACACATTACAGATACACACAACATTAAAATTCTAGGCAATGACACTGGTGAATTTCAATATTTGAAATATACAATAATAATTTATTCTTTTTATCTAAAATTGAAAAAATGAACAATAGGATTAATGCAATTAACAGTTTGCAAATTTGGAATAGCCTTCATATATTGGTAAGCACTCTAAAGCAAAGCTATATGAACACTGCAATGACATATCTAGATGGTAAATAATGGATTTCAGACTTTGTTAGTGCTTATATGTCCTTCGCATCTCAGGATGATAGAGTTATTTCTGTGGTGAGATACATTTAATTCATCAAGCCTGCTGATATCTTAATGTTCTTTTCAGGCTTCTGACTGCGGAAGTGGCTTGGCCTGTTCCAGC
Source organism: Agave tequilana (assembly GCA_038442645.1). Classification (NCBI taxonomy): domain Eukaryota; kingdom Viridiplantae; phylum Streptophyta; class Magnoliopsida; order Asparagales; family Asparagaceae; genus Agave; species Agave tequilana. The sequence goes on along the minus strand of JAVJIF010011867.1, from coordinate 14,286 downwards.
AATCATTTATGTTGGGATCATTCTTTCTACTTTAGGTGCAGCACTCCAGAGTTTGACAGGCGCTCCCCGCTTGCTTGCAGCAATAGCAAATGATGACATTCTGCCTGTTCTTAAATATTTTAAAGTTACTGAAGGGGAGGAGCCTCACCTGGCGACTCTGTTTACAGCCTTCCTCTGTATAGGGTGTGTTCTTATTGGAAATCTGGATCTCATAACACCAACTATAACTATGTTCTTCCTTCTATGCTACGCCGGTGTAAATTTGTCTTGTTTCCTTCTCGACCTCCTGGATGCTCCTAGTTGGCGTCCTCGATGGAAGTTTCACCACTGGAGTCTTTCGCTTATTGGAGCATTGTTTTGTATTGGTAGGTTGCTTTCTCAGTCATTCTATTTTCCAGTGTCACATGCGTGTGTGTTTATAAGGCATTATTGATCTTATGAGCCATATTTGCACAAGTATTCTGCAGCGTCAACTAAAGGGCACTGCGTGCACGTGCCTGAGTATATTTGAGCCCTTAAAAATATGGTTACGCAGAAACTTAGGATTTTATTTATTTAATTTAGAAATGTTGGCTAGTTTGGAACTCGAGGAAACTTTCTGGACACTCCAGCACTCCTCGACATTCGATGACCAACACTTCTTGGAGACATTTGAGTAACACTCAATTCATAAACTTAAGACACTGATCATTCCAATGTTATGATGGAACTTTTATATGTTAAACATATGTTATTGAATAAAAGTCCAAATTTGTTATTATTGAACCGAGAAGTTGTGGACTAATTGGTTAAACAGTTTGCTTGGTGCATACATAGATGCACACACATTATATGCCCATCTATCTATAAATTATAGGCATGTTCCCATGTCAGATTATTCGAAGCTTCCTTACCATAAACTTTGTGATACCTAGACTGTTGACAGTTGTGTGAGGTTTCCATGTATAACACTGCTTAACAGGATAAACCCAGGTTACTCATCAATAGCAATGCAACTCAAAAAGGGGGGAAATGAAGGGAAAACAGGGTAAAGGTTACAATGTGTTATTTTGTGGGTCTGAAGTGTAAGAAAGTATATGGTATTATTCTTGTAGTGTATTGAAATTGATGATAAACTTTTGGGTAGTGCAGTGATCATGTTTCTGATATCGTGGTCATTCACTGTGGTGTCCCTGGCCCTTGCTAGCCTTATATACTACTACGTAAGCATAAAAGGGAAGGCAGGAGACTGGGGTGATGGCTTTAAGAGTGCCTACTTTCAGTTGGCTCTACGGAGCCTTCGATCATTGGGTGGTAAGTAAAAAATTCCATTGCTGTATGATGATAGCTAAAGGAGCATTATATTTCCACTTACCGCTCTTCTAAATCTTTTGAGCATGACACCCTTGCATACTCTTTTGATTCCCTCTGTGGTATTATAAACTTAACATTTTCAACTCTTCATACGATGCTCCATTATTTTTCATTAATTAAGTATTTTGTACTAATATGTGACCCTTTATTTTCTGTAAATTTAGTTTTCTTTGGCTTTAGTATGGCCATGCAGGGGCAGCACTGGAGTCCTTTTTTTCTTTTTTCTTTCACTCTTTTAACTTTTCTGTGGACTCCCGCAGCTTCATGTACACGGGTATGCGCTGATGCTCCCTCTATTCGATGCTACATTATTTTTCATTAATTAAGTATTTTGTACGAATATGTGACCCTTTCTTTTCTGTAAATTCAGTTTTCTTTGGTTTTAGTATGGCTATTCAGGGGCAGCACCAGAGTTTTCTTTTCTTCTTTTTACTTTGGTCTTTTAAATTTTTCTGTGGACGTCTACATCTGCATGTACACCCTTCACCCACCCATACACACGAACACACAACCCAACAAGAGTTTCTTTCTCTCTTCTTCCTTTTTGCAAGCTTACACGTAGACATGCACACAATCACATACACAGATATATGCCCCTCCCCGAACCCCAACCCAACCCACAAGAGTTTCTCTCTCTCTTCTTCCTTTTTGCAAGCTTATACACAATGCATGCACAAACACATTGACAGATATGCACTAGTACGTGCTTGCACTCTTCTTCTTACTAATGTTTTTCTCTCTTTCTTTCCCAGCAAACCAAGTGCACCCCAAAAACTGGTATCCGATACCTCTTGTGTTTTGCCGCCCATGGGGGAAGCTGCCTGAGAATGTTCCGTGCCATCCCAAGCTTGCTGACTTTGCCAATTGCATGAAGAAGAAAGGCCGTGGTATGTCAATCTTTGTCTCAATAATAGATGGTGACTACCATGAGCTGGCTGAGGTTGCCAAGACAGCCTGCCGCCAGCTCAGCACTATATAGACTATAAAAGGTGCGAAGGTGTGGGTGAGATCATAGTTGCTCCCACCATGTCCGAAGGGTTCCGAGGCATTATTCAAACCATGGGTCTCGGCAACCTAAAGCCCAACATTGTTGTCATGCGGTACCCAGAGATCTGGCGGCGTGAGAATCTTTCTCAGATTCCGTCCACCTTTGTTAGCATCATTAATGACTGCATTATTGCCAACAAAGCGGTTGTGATCGTCAAGGGCCTCGATGAATGGCCTGGCGAATACCAGAGGCAGTATGGAACAATCGACCTCTATTGGATTGTCAGAGATGGAGGACTGATGCTCCTCTTATCTCAGCTCCTCCTCACAAAGGCGAGTTTCGAGGGCTGCAAGATCCAAGTCTTCTGCATTGCCGAAGAGGACACAGAAGCTGAGGAACTAAAGGCAGATGTGAAGAAATTTCTTTATGACCTCAGGATGCAGGCTGAGGTGTTTGTTGTGACAATTAAGTCGTGGGAGGCTCATGTTGAGGGGGGCATGTTGAGGGTGGTCAGCAGGGTGACTCATTGGAGGCATTCACAAGTGCACAGCGGCGTATAGCTGCATATCTTACAGAGATGAAGGAGACTGCTCGGAAAGAGGGGAAACCGCTGATGGCTGATGAAAAGCAAGTGGTAGTGAATGAGCAGCAGGTCGACAAGTTCCTTTACACAACCCTGAAGTTGAATTCCACTATCCTCAGATACTCGAGAATGGCAGCAGTGGTGTTTGTCAGCCTTCCTCCGCCCCGTTGAATCACCCAGCATACTTCTACATGGAGTACATGGATCTACTCGTTGAGAATGTGCCAAGGATGCTTATAGTCAAGGGTTACAGAAGAGATGTGGTTACTCTTTTCACTTAACTAACTAGCGTACTCCATTTCCCAGCGGTAGCAATTGTTGTAACGATTTTCCTGTTGTTCTTCTTATTGTCACCTATTCTTTCAGTTTCTCTAGATCATTTTACATATTAAATTCATTCTTTTTTGTTCCCCTTGAGTTCATCCTGTCTCTTGAGTGTAGAGGATTTAGAACAAATACAGATAGCACGGACAATGAAGTTTGTTTACTTCTTAACACGTTGTCCGTGGACTAATCTTTGATATGTTGAGGTGTAATTGTGTAAACATGTATTTTCTCTACAGTTTTGCATGTTATATTGTGTGCTAGATGTTTACATGTTGCTATGTTGAAATGTTGACGTGTATTTTTCCTGCACCGTCCCTTGTGACTGTCAGGTTAAGTTCCAGATTGGAGGAATAAGTTGTCTGCAATATACAAAATGCCGTGGAAATTGGTCAACAAGATCTTGATTACCAAAGTGAGAGCTGGCGAGTCATTATTTGCTGAATAACTTTATTTGTTAATGGACCCTCAAAGAGAAATAGTAAATGTTGGTGGAAGATTCAATATTTGTATTCACAAATAAAACTGTCTCTCGTGATAATGTGTCGCCAAGATCAAACGTTGATCTTATTCATCATCATGACAACTATGAGAAATATGTTCTCTGTTTTTTTTATTTGTTGAGCCTCATTATTAAGTTATTTTTTATTTTATTCTTCTTCTTTTCTTTTGTTTTCATTTTTGTATTAGAAGATGTGTGGGCCTAAAATGGGCTGATAACAGTTAATGGACCAACAGTATACGGGCCACTCGAGTCTACGGGCACATAACAGACGTTGGCAGTGACGAGGATCGCTTCAGCCCATTTCTTAGAAGCCTCCTTTGTGGGAAAATTTGTTAGCGGAGGTGGTACGCGGACCGCGTCCCAACAAGCAGTTACTTGAAGGGCATTTCCGTAGTTTCATCAAAACATATATTCCGCCTTTTAGTGGACCAATATCTTGCTGACCAATCTAACCACGCTGCTGTCTATAAGACGCCTCTCCACTCTCCTCATTTATCTCTCCTCCGTTTATTACCAAAAATACAGCGACACGGGCACTCCCCTCTGCACAAAATCCGTAGTCAAAGTAAGGGGACCAAGAGCTCGACGCAGAGAGAGAGAGAGCTTCTCAAACTCCTCTGCCCTCTCCGATTCTTTGCTCGGCAGCGGAATTCTCCTGGTCGGTACGTTCTCGTAAACCCCATTTCTTGATTCCTTCCTTCATGGCGCCCAGATTAGGGCTAGGGTTACGGTTTCTAGGCCTCTGCTCGCCTATCCTCCTCGCTCTCATCATTGACATTTCCGCTGCCGCATCGGATCGAAATCCGCGGCTCTTTCGCGGTGTTTTGTTGTTTCTGATCGTTCTGATGGGGTGTTGGGGGCTGTGGAGCAGCGGGCAGCTGTATATGCTTCGCAGAAAGCGAAGAGGAGGAGAAGAAGAAGACGTTGAGATCAAGGAAGGAGAGGATCGGCTTGCGGAGGGCGGATTCGTGAGCAGCAAGAAACAGAGGATCGATCAGTCGGAGGAGCGTTCGTCGTCTTCGTCAGCGCAAGCGATGGATGCCAATGGTGCAAACGGGAGCGAGAAGGCTGCGATGGCGTCGGAGATCGACGAGGATCTCCACAGCCGGCAGCTGGCGGTCTATGGGAGGGAAACGATGAGGAGGCTCTTCGCCTCAAATGTTCTTATCTCGGGGCTCGATGGACTCGGTGCCGAGATAGGTGAGTTCTCGATTCTTGTTCTAGCTTATTTCTTTTGAGTTATTTTTGAATTCTTGAGTTGCGTTGTGTTTAATCTTTCTTGTCAGTTTGAAGTAGATTCATGCTGTTTATGGACTTCATTGTTACTTGCTATCTGGAATTAGGATAGAATTGCTACTGTGAGCTTTAAAATTGGGGACCTGGAATTAGAGTTGCATTTCACTTGTAATTTTTAAAATTTTTAATATAATTTTTATTTGTAATTCTTGATTCTTTCTCGGACATTTTTGTTATTTTATTGAATTTGAGTTGCATTGAATTCTCTTATTGTGTAGGATTAGATCCTTGCTGACTTAATTGAAAGTAAAATGATTGCTGTTATTTGGAAAGGAAGTAATTGTTATAATGTGGACTTAGATCAAATCTTGTGTCAGTAGTTAGTTTCATTCTTTTGTATCTTATAGATTTTGTTTCTTGTTATGTATAATTTAGAGTGATCAGCTATGGTAAGTTTTGGGGAATAGATGAATGCTTTTATATATTATCTGACTTCTTTGTTATATGTAGTAGAACTGTTTTGCGTCTTTTCACTTATTTATTTATTTAATGACACGTATATATACTTGATTAATAGTTTTTATCTCTATTTGGGAATGGAATGATCACTTCAATTTTGAAAGTAGACTTTGCATCTAAATTGTATAGGTGATTTCATCCATATATTGCCACTGTTTTAAAGTTTTTCTCTTCTCCCTTTATTTGTTTTATTTTGTAATATATGGAAGAATCCTGCAGTATGTGTGAAGTTGATTGTGAGTGAAATAATTCCTACGGTTTTGATTATTACAAGCTTTCTATAGGTGACTTCTATGTACTTTATGTTGTTTTACTCTGGATATGGATGAATTTCTTGTTTTCTTGTATGTTTGATTTCTTGCTACATGGAATTAGGATGAAATGTTTTTTATAATTTTTTGGCTCAAATAGGTGAAGTTGTACCCTGCCTTTCTTGCATACCATGTCGGGTCCCTTCTTTCATATGTATTCTTGTCGTTTGGAATAAAAACACTGCTCTTTCAGATGCATTCTTTACTTTTATTTGGAATAAGAACACTGATCTTTCATATGCATACTTTCTTGTTATATGGAATAAGAACTTTGTTCTGTATAGGTTGTAACGCAACCAAATGATAAGTAAAATTTGAGAATACGAAGATTCTTATAGTTTTGCTATGAAACCATAGTAACCCTATTTCATTGGGGATGTTTTTATGTTTTGCTTTAGGTCCTTGCTGTCTCTTCTTGCTGTATTTCTTTGTTATCCCAACTTAAATCTTATCTTTGGTTTATCCTTTTACGTATCATGTGGTGTTATAATTGAATGATAATTTTACTTTTGGGAAATTAAGGAAGCTGGCGTACGTCCAGATTTCTTGCACCCCTCTATGGATCCTGCTCTCCCCGCTGTCATTTGTTTGTTCTTTCTAAACCAAAAGTATGGTATATCTTGATTCTGGAACTCTAGACCATTCTCTTTATGTATGTTATTGAGAATGAAATGCTTTATATTAGAAAAGAAAGGTACAGTCTTCCACCCTGATCCATTATACAATTATTTGATTTTTACAATTCTTTGAAGGGGTTTTCTTCTGTTGTCAGGGATATGACCTTCGAGCTTCCAGTATTGGAATTTTAGTGTTAGGTGGTCCCATCTGATATGCTAGCTGGTATATTTTCTGTATCAGTCAATATGTAGTACAAGGTTGGAGTTATGTGCTTGTTGGGAGTGTCTAGTTACGTGTAAACTATCTTCATGTAGGACTGTTTTAAATTATTTTTATTTTAAGAACCGCATACACGTGGATTGCCGAAATTACCATACTAACAATCAGTTTTTTGTTGACTACTATAATTACTAAATGATGATTCTCTTTTGATGTTTCTGAGTAGTTTTGGGTTAAAGATTTTGGCATTCATGCTTATTTCGGCTGTGGTTTTTTTTTTTAATCTTAGTGTGTATGACTGTTGGATTTTTATACCAATGTGATTTGACCATCATTTTTTTTGGCACGAGCTTTGTCTATAATAGGTTCTAGGTCCATGTCCAGTTGTTTCCCTCTTATTTGCTCTCTCGTAGATATTTTTTTTTTATTTTTATCATGGAGGTTTATTGGATCAAGCTTACGATTGTTTTCAAATTAATTTGCCTCTGTATTCTACATTATGTCCATGTTATGTTTTAGCTCTGATTTGAGTTGGCTATTTTGACCATGTTTTTTTATTTGTTGTTTTAGTTTTATTTCCTTTTTGTTTCTTTTTCTGTCTTGGTTGAATATGTCTGTTATTGTCTTAGATTTCCTGATGCTTCTCAATTTGTCTGTATTTAGTAGAAATGTTGCCCGAGGTTGCATTTTTAAACCCCCCCCCCCCCCCCCCCCCCACCCCATCCAAAAAAAAAAAAAAATCTGCCAAAAGAAAGAGCACAATAAAAGAAAAGAAACATGCACATCCTCCCATCACAGAAAAAAGAAAATAATAAATCTTGCTGACTAGAATAACTGCTGATAGATGCATATGCCGTTGAATGTCACTGATATATTTTCCATTTGTTACTTGAGACTTGGGGGCTTAAATAACATATAGTATTTCTTGCAGCAAAGAACCTTGTTCTTGCGGGTGTAAAATCAGTTACCCTTCATGATGAAGAGGCTGTAGGATATTGGGACTTGTCCAGCAACTTCTTTTTCTCTGAGGATGATATTGGTAAGAATCGTGCTCAAGCGTGTGTCCAGAAACTGCAAGAGCTTAACAATGCTGTCTTGATTTCTGCTCTGACTGAAAAACTGTCTAAGGAACAACTTTCTGATTACCAGGTACGTTTCCTTCGAAAACTCTAACATATTACTTTATTATATTTTATTCTTTTAAAAACTTATTCTAGTATTTAGACATTGCTGATCTTTATACTAGGTGGTCACGAGGTGTATTATTCTTGTTTCTGTAACCAGACATGCATTGAGACCTTCATATTTACACCTCTTGTTAAATCAACTAATAATTTTATATTGTGGAGCTCTTGTTTTTGAGCACTTGTTATCTTGGTCTGTGTGGTTTCTCTGTTCTTTGATACTAAGTGAACACTATCGCACTGTGGCTTGGGTTTTGGGTGATCTTGAGAATGAAATGAGATTGGCAAAAAACATAAGGAGTATAGGGACTGGTGAGATGATGTGCATTTGCTTTTGTGGTTTCATCAGAGTTGTAGGTTTACACTGCCTAAATTAGCGCCAAGGATAACAATGTAAGGGATGTGAAATTATTTATTTGCGGAAAAGAGACAACACGCCATGGTCCATAATGTCAACATTGTGGAAAAGAAACAAGGAATAATAAACACCATTTTGATTTATTAAACAAAGTCCATATCATCAACATTGTAGACTTTGTTTAATATATCAAAATTTTGTTTATTTTTCTGGAGATTGCAGTTTAGAGGAAGTCTTGTAGTTTCTGGCGGTCAGGGGCCATAACTGTGTCACGCCAGAACTTAAATATGTACATGATAAGGGGGTGTGACAAAAGTAGCATCAGAACGAGAGGGCTTAAATTTTGTGGATATTTAGTTTTAGATTGGATACTTAAGGATTTAATGCCTAAGTTTTGATTCTCCACACGTATAAAGTAGTACCATAAAAATGCCGAATACAAGAATTAACTTCTTTATCTACAAATACTTTTGGTACTATTACATAGAATCAATAAAAGTTTTAACATTGGGTGATTTAGGAACTTCAAAAATGTTTGTTGGATGATTCTTGAGTTTTGCTTGTGAATGTTTGATTCTTGTTAACTTAGTTATTAAGTTAATATATGATCAAAGTAGGGACCCATTGGAAATCTTTAACATGAAATTAGCTATCAAGAGATTATTTGGATTATTATCTTAGTTATGGAAGTCTGGTGACTTGAAACCTAGATTTGGCAATGATTTAGACTGGGTGGCATGAATCAATGAAAGCTTAATCTATGAATATGTGGAAACTGTTACTATACATTGTCTTCACATTTTTCTAAAAATTACTGTTCCAGGGAAAAAAGATTTTACTTGTACAAGTCCATGTTAAGTAAACTAATATTTTCTGATACCGTGGTTTTTATGGGGTTTGATTAGTTTCTAATTGTTTTCTCATCCACAAGAACTTGATGTTCACTCCATCCTGAGATGAGGGTCTAAATGAAAGGTGTATTTGAGTTTGATCTTATGAATGGCACTGTGGTTCACTATAAAATTATCCTAAGCAACCTTTCTTTAATGTGAAATGAGTATGACAAGACTTTTCTTAGCTAAAATTCACTTAAAATTGTATTAGTGATAAACTTTTGATTCAAATTTTGATTCCTAAGTCTCAAAATAAATCCAATGTTAGCTTGGCATGATTTGGGCATGGCAACACGTAAAAGTGTTCTACTTTTAAATGTTCTTACAAAGAAACTTTTTGTCACGTGCCAAAGATTGTTTTTATGGATATTTCTTTTTTTCCTTTCCTTTTTTTATTGGGTGGAGTCAGATTTCAAAGAATTGGGCCACAGACATTGTTTCCTTTTGCAGAAAACTACATGTCAATGCAATTTAGTTTAGTTCTATAGGTCATTTTTTTAACTGACTGTTGGATTATCTATAAATTCTCATGTCTTTTTTCTACATTATCCGTCTTGGTTATATTAACTCGTTATGTGTGATTTGGTTTTAGAAATTTCTCTTGTGCCAAATGTTAGTATCACATAGTTTATTCTTGCTAAACTGACACATGCAAGCTTTCCATGTTGCAGGCTGTCATTTTTACTGATGTAAGTTTGCAAAAAGCAATTGAATATGATGATTATTGCCACAACCACAAGCCTCCAATTCCTTTTATAAAATCTGAAGTACGAGGCCTTTTTGGCAATGTGTTTTGTGACTTTGGCCCGGAATTTACAGTTTGTGATGTTGATGGGGAGGAACCACATACCGGCATCATTGCATCTATCAGCAATGACAACCCTGCACTTGTATGTTGTGTTGATGATGATCGGCTTGAGTTTCAAGAGGGGGACCTTGTTTTGTTTTCTGAAGTTAAAGGAATGACAGAACTAAATGATGGTAAGCCAAGGAAAGTTATAAATGCAAGGGCTTACTCATTTAATATTGAAGAAGACACAACACAGTTTGGTGCATATGACAGAGGTGGTATAGTCACACAGGTAAAACAGCCTAAGATCCTGAAGTTTAGACCTTTAAGAGAATCTCTTATAAATCCTGGAGAATTCATGCTGAGTGATTTCTCGAAGTATGACCGCCCTCCTTTGTTACACCTAGCTTTTCAAGCCCTGGATAAGTTTAGGCATGATTTAGGTCGTTTTCCTGTTGCTGGATCTGAGGAGGATGTTCAGAAGTTGATAGGGTTCGCTGTAAGTATCAATGAAAGTTCAGGAGATTGTAAAGTAGAAGAGATCGACGATAAACTTTTGAGGTATTTCACAAGTGGTTCAAGGGCAGTTTTGAATCCTATGGCTGCAATGTTTGGTGGTATCGTTGGCCAGGAGGTTGTGAAAGCCTGCTCTGGGAAGTTCCATCCTCTTTTTCAGGTAATTTCTGCTTCACTCACACACACACAAATTTTTTTCTAAATTCTTAATTGAGTTTTGATGAAAATTTTGGCAGTTCTTTTACTTCGATTCCATTGAGTCTCTTCCTGTTGAACCACTGAAGCCTGAAGTTTTGAAGCCATTGAACTCCCGCTATGATGCCCAAATTTCTGTTTTTGGATCCAAGCTTCAAAGGAAACTGGAACAGGCCAATGTTTTTATGGTAGGTGCTGGGGCCCTTGGCTGTGAGTTCTTGAAGAATTTTGCTCTTATGGGAGTTTGTTGCAGTCGCAAGGGATGTTAACCATAACAGATGATGATGTGATTGAAAAGAGTAATCTCAGTCGTCAGTTTCTGTTTCGCGACTGGAATATTGGGCAGTCAAAATCTACTGTTGCTGCTGCTGCTGCCAGTACAATCAACTCTGGTCTCCATGTTGAAGCTCTTCAGAACCGAGTTAGCCCAGAGACTGAGAATGTGTTTAATGATGCATTTTTGGAGAGGTTGGATTGTGTTGTCAATGCTCTGGACAATGTTAATGCACGATTGTATGTGGACATGAGGTGTGTTTATTTTCAGAAGCCGCTCTTGGAATCTGGAACCCTGGGAACCAAGTGTAATACCCAGATGGTTATACCTCACCTGACTGAGAATTATGGTGCCTCTCGAGACCCCCCTGAGAAGCAAGCACCTATGTGCACAGTTCACTCTTTCCCTCACAATATTGATCACTGTCTCACATGGGCTCGTTCGGAGTTTGATGGATTACTTCAAAAAACTCCCAGTGAAGTGAATAATTTTCTATCCAACCCAAAGGAATACGCTTCTTCCGTGAAAAATGCTGGTGATGCTCAGGCTCGGGATCAACTTGAACGTGTGCTTGAGTGCCTTGATAAGGAGAGATGCGAGACATTTGAAGATTGCCTCGCATGGGCACGATTGAAGTAAGCCTAGGTTCTTTCTAGGTTTTTCCTTTTTGATCACATCTTAGCCTGTCCACCGTGGTTCTCCCATGACATCTGATTCTGGCTTCACATGAATTTTTTTTATACGTATTCTAGAGTTTGGGGTTGTCCATCAACTCCATCCGTGCCATTTTAGTAACTTGAATAATTAATTGGAAAATATCTGAGATTGTATTTATTGACATAAACTAATTTGGCACTTGAGGATCTAAAACTATCCATCATTGGTCTACAAAATTCGTTGTTGTATGCCTTTTAATACGGCATACAACAATGCTGCATGTCCTCATAGCTCAATGATTCTTTATTGAAGAAGCCCTGACTTTGTATTTATTTTCAATGCTGAATTCTAATGCTGAAGTTTCATATTCTAACTTCTCAGGTTTGAGGATTACTTTTCCAATCGAGTGAAGCAGTTGACATATACTTTTCCTGAGGATGCTGCTACCAGTACAGGTGCTCCGTTCTGGTCTGCTCCTAAACGGTTTCCCCGGCCATCGGAATTCTCAGCTAGTGATCCAGCACATCTTCAATTTGTCATGGCTGCTTCTGTATTGAGAGCAGAGACATTTGGGATCCCTGTACCTGACTGGGCCAAGAGCCAAAGAAGTTGGCTGATGTTGTCAGTAAGGTTTTGGTTCCTGATTTTGAGCCTAAAAAGTATGTGAAGATTGTTACGGATGAGAATGCAACCAGCGTATCCACTGCTTCTACTGATGATACTGCTGTCATCAATGAACTTGTTGCCAAGCTAGAAGATTGTGCGAAAAAGCTGCCGCCAGGATACAGGGTGAATCCGATACAATTTGAGAAGGTATGTTTTTCCTTTTTCTGAGGGTTTGGTTTCTTCAAGGCTTTTTAGCCACAAAACAGTAACATTTTTCCATTATGGAGTTTTGTGTTATTGCACAGTTTTTCTTTGTCACAATGTTTGCGCTTTTAATTCTTATATTTTCTAATATATTGTCCTGTGGTTTTGACCTTATGCTTTAAAGGATCTGATTTACTGTTATGCTATATTTCTTGTTGAATTTATTTTTCTTCAATGCCATGAAACTTTTACATAGATTTTCTCCATTTTTTTTTTACATATCTTCTCTCAGCTTATTGGCAAGCAAAGCGATCATGAACTTTGACCTGCTTTCTATCATCTTAACTCTCTAACTTCAATATTCTTCTCAACCTTTGCTTTTTATTTTTATTAATGAATATATATTTTGTTGAATTTTTCTATATTTTGTTGATTTATCTTTTTAACGTTCTTTATCTCTTGCTTGTAAGATGTATAATGTCTGTTTTTACTTCATTTTCAGGATGATGATGCAAACTATCATATGGACTTCATAGCTGGACTTGCTAACATGCGTGCCAGAAATTATAGCATTCCAGAAGTTGATAAACTTAAGGCCAAGTTCATTGCCGGGAGGATCATCCCAGCCATTGCCACCACCACTGCTATGGCAACAGGTCTTGTCTGCCTTGAGCTCTACAAGATTCTTGCCACCGGTCACCGCGTGGAAGACTACCGCAACACATTCGCCAACCTTGCGCTTCCGATGTTTTCCATGGCTGAGCCTGTCCCACCCAAGGTGATGAAACACAGGGATATGAGGTGGACCGTCTGGGACAGATGGACCATTCACGGGGACATCACCCTGAGGGAGCTCCTGCAATGGTTGAAGGAAAAAGGTCTCAATGCGTACAGTGTTTCATGCGGTACTTCCCTGCTTTACAACAGCGTGTTCGCCAAGCACAAGGAGCGGATGGACAAGAAGGTTGCGGACTTGGCAAGGGATGTGGCTAAGGTGGTTATCCCCCCATACAGGCGCCACGTTGATGTTGTTGTCGCTTGCGAGGATGATGAGGATAACGATGTTGACATTCCACTGGTCTCCGTATATTTTAGGTAGATGAACCAAAGATTTACTCACAGAGGAAACTGAGGGTCTGAAATTCTCTGTTACAGTTCATTTTCATTTAGAATATTAATAGTTTTTTTGTATAACATTGGTTGTTCTGTGAAACCTTAAATTTCTCACATTGTATGCAGTTGTCTTGTACATTGATCTGTTTGTTGTTTGCTTGTTGGCAATACCTTAATAACTGTGAAACATGTGCAAGGTCTGTTTGTGTATGGTTGCAGTCATCTAGCTGATAGTGAAAATAATTTTATGTGCAGTGTTTACTCCATAATGCTGGGTGGTCTATGAAATGCCAGGATTTGCTGCGTAGAATAGGAGGTAGTCTGGAATTCTATAGCTACCTGATATTTCTCTTACTGGATATCAGAGAGAGAGCTAAGCAGGTAACTTTCTAACTTGTACAATGCTCTTCACAATTTAGTTTCTGTTGTTGTTCTTGTCACAAGATTTCTTATCATGTTTCCTTGTGTTGTTTTATGCTTATGAGATTTTTATACAAACTAGTGATACCGCTAGGAAAGTTCAATACTTGGATGCGATTCATGCATAACCATCATTATCTTTTATATTTTACCAAACCCTTGATGACTACATCAGGATGGATATAACGAAACAAGCAAACCCAATGTTGAGTCCTACAACCAGTAAAATCTTTTCAACTGTACCCCCTCAATGACAAAAGCAATTGGGCTCCTCACTGCACATTTTCCCTGTATGTCAACCCAAGCCAGTGAACCTGCGCCGCCTTCCGTATCCTTCTTTTTGATGTCTTCGTTTATGGTTAGACTGAAGCTTAACTTCTCATTCGTCTCTCTAGACACCAAGCACATCAGGTGTGACGT